>APFE030337431.1:72777-110719 GCA_000404065.3 Pinus taeda | reverse complement strand
AATTCTTCTGTAAAAATTACCCAAGTGATAGATTGTTTATGAGAGCAAAGCCATTGATACCATACAAACTGATTTGGTTCCAAATATAAAGTTTCCATACATACCTTTTGTGTGTTTTGCACATTATTGAGATCAAAGAATTGCTCCATCTGTAATATCCATGTGGCCGGATCCTTGCCATCAAACTTCCTCATATCGATTTTTGGAATATGGTGAGTCTTCGATCCAACATTAGCATCTACGGAATCATGATTAACATTTATTTTATTCTCATCATGAGTTTCCTTTAGTACCCTTTCAACCTTAGTGCCCATTTCTTGTAGCAACTTATTCATATTTATCTTCCATTCGTCCATGTCTGTCTTCAAATCTATCTTCAAAACATCAATCTTAGCTTCCACGTCAATCATCTTAGCTTCTACACCTTTCTTTAAAAAATCCATCTTAGCTTCTACACCTTTCTTTAAACCATCCATCTTAGCTTCTTCATTTTTCTTTAAACCATCCATCTTAGATTCTGTTCCTTTTTGTGTAAGGACAGTTGTTGCACTTGGTCTTGTAATTTTGATATATCATGTTGCATTTCTTCCTCTTCTTCATGAGTCATGCTAGAGATTTCAAGTTCCTTACTAGATGTTTTCATTTTCTTTCCTCGGGGCATTAGTTACCAATAATAATGCTCTACTATGCCCTTTGAATTCCTTCAAAATAAAATTTCAAACCAAGCTTAAGCAAAAATTTAAGAAAATCTACACACCTGTTTTGACTTTGTAGGAGCTCGATATTGTGTCTGATGTATCTCTATACTTTCCAATCATCTAGTTCTAAATTTTTGACCTGTAGTAGCCCTCTATGTCCTCTTTCCAATTCCACAAGTCTAACCCGAATTGGATTCTCCAAGGAAGCGTTATGCAAAATCTCCCACAGTGACTTGATTATAGATTAGTTCAGTAGAGCGAAATTTTATGACGTGCCACGAGTCACTGTTTTGCCTTTTGGATCCAAAAAATGCATACAAGAAACTACAGTCCGTCCTCTCTCTGTACCTTTTGACGAAATTTCAATCCGATCCCTAGAGAGAAAGTTATGACGATTTTCCCCAGGTCACCTGTTTGGAATGTAATTCAAGAGTCTGCAAAAAGACCAACTTCCTCAGATCATATCTCCGCAAATATAGCGCAAAAAGCTCTGAAATTCGGACCCAAGATTTAGAGTGATTTCTTCTCAAATTTGTTTTTTTTCGACTTCTGAAACATCACAGAAAAAAAGTTATATCGAAAATTCCACGATGACCTGTTTGGAGCAGCAAAACCCTAGAATCCAAAGTTCTAATACCAAATGTTATGAAACCAGCTCAAGAAAAGATAGAAAAGATAGATCAACGCCTTAGAATTCAAACTCTTCGAGGGGGCAACCTCCTTTACATTACATAAATGAACAATTCTTGGATGATTCAAATGACAAAACCTCCTTTCCATATATAGGAGTCTAAGGAGTCACAATATAACCCAGCCGACTAAACAATAATAATATAAAGCCACAAAAATAACAATAGAGGGATTCTATGGGGCACAGCAATAACAATATGGGGCAATAGGGGCACAACAATATTAATAAGGGGTATAACTACAATAGTAATGGGGTAATCACTAGTATTATAGGGACCCAACACAGAAGCAAATGAGATAGGGGAGGTAGCAGAATTACATGAAGAACATGTGGTTCCATCAGAAACATCATCACAACTGCACAAAGATGACATAGGTAAGGCAGTTATCACTCAGCAAGAGGAATATGGTTTTGAAGAGGTAAAAAAGAAATTGAAGCTTGCCAATCTTGAGATTGCCAAAATTAGAAAAAAGAAAGGAAACATGCAGTTAAGGAAGCCAATTTCAACAGAATGGAGGCTCTGTGGGAAGATAAAACAGTTTCAATACCTGAAGTAGTTAGTTGTCATGCTCAATATTTCACTTGGACGGTCCCTGCAATAAAAGAGGCAAGATATATCAGAAGGGTCAATGAAATATTGAGAATCGGAATCTGAATGATGAAAAGACAAATCGAAGATTTGAAGATTCAACTGAATGAACCAAAAGAACAGCCTCAACATAAATGAAGCAGACAGTAAGTGAAGCAATTTTGGGACAATTTTGATGTGAAGTTTACTTTTTCAAGATTGAAGGTTATTTTGGATAGATAATGTCAGATAATTTAGCTCATAGCAAGTGGATAAGCCATCAAAAAATCCCAAAAAATGACAAAATTGTGTTCTTGAATCATACAGTAGTTTTGTAGCATGCTACGAAACTGCTAAAAATGACATATAATGCACAACAGTTTTGTAGCGCGCTACGAAACTACTGAAGCTGCCAGTTTTGTTTTTTGAATCATTTTTTAAATGAAAGGGGGGAACCATTATGAAATAATGTTGTTGCAGAAGATACAAAAGGGTCACCTCAGAATATTTGAACACTAAACAAAGGAAAATTCAAAGAATGAGAGGCATTTAATATCTCCAAACTCTGCGCTACAAAAACTGCAGTCATTTCGTAGCTCAGACAATTGTCATGCTTCAACCAGCATCTAAGGGGTTTTGTCTTAACACGAGTGTATGAGCAGGACCTTTGGTCTAATTCAAGGCATCACATGTTATTAAATGGATAAGATGGGTAGTAGAATTCGAGGAACCACTTTGGAGACCAAAGCAGAAAAAACAAGGGCAGTTTTCCTATTATCCAAGGATAGTTAAAGGACAAGCAATCAAAGGCCAACATGAAGTTCAAAGCCATCACTCAAGCCGAAGATGAAGAGGGACAGATGTCAAAGAATGAGTTCGCTTTCATATCTAAGGTTGTTGCCAGCATAGATAAGGAGTTACACTCCTAGTCAAATTAGGTCTCTAAGACTATTAGTTTACAGCCAGTTGTAATTAATAGTTTGTTTAAAGTTTGATAGGTGTCAATTCTAGAGAAATTCGAATTCCCCTCTTGCTGGAGGAAGGAATTCAAGCTTGTAAAGAAAATCTATATATGACAAGAGTGGTAATGCACCAAGGGTTGGAAATTTTCAGAGAAAACACTCATATTGTGTCATTGCAGAAGATTACATTTTTATGAATACAGACTTTGGCTTTACTTCTCAAGATTCAGAAAGAGTTCAATGGTGGCTTGTTTTATGTTTGTACTCATTTCCTTATTTGCAGTAGTATGAATTTATGATACTTAGAACTCATTGGAAATGCTATAACTTCCTTCATGAATTCGTAGACTGTGTTTCCTACATGTTTCTATGTGTTAACTTATATATTGAACTTTTGATGCCCTGACTTCCATGTTCAGCTGATATTGTTGTCATACTAAGCATTTTCTGACTCCATAAGTCCAATGGATGTTTATTGACTGTGTTTCAACCATTTACACTCCTTCATTTGTTTCATAGATTTATCCATCTAATCCATTATCAAAATCTTAACCTAGTGAGAGATCCCTCTTAGGTTGAGGAGGCTAAGCCTCAGCCAAAAGTTGGTTTGAAACAGTTACTCAAGGTCTACCTAATCACCATCCTGTCAGGGTTAGGTTTTGTGATAACACATTTAATGCACAAAATAGGAAAAAGATACACATAAATGATGTAAAACTTCTCTTTATTACTTCTCCAAAGGTTACAGACTCGACTCACCCTACACACTTGACTGCAAGGGTCTACGCACTCAGTTGCGGACTACTAGGCCTTTGCGCACTCAACTACAGAGCCTTCTCCTACTCTACGACCCAAAGACTCGACTCTACACTTAGATAAGACTCAATTCTTCATTCTTCATTCATGACTATCCTTTGGTTATTTACAACTTAGAGCCTCACTCTATTTATACAATCCCATGGTCCACGGACCATGGGTAGATCTCTAAAGCTGAAATTACATTACAAAAATGAGGGTAGACAACCCTATGACTCATTTACAAGTTCGCGCTCTGCGCCCATAAAACGCGGAGCCTTTACATCGATTTTAGTCAAAATCTTGGCTTTAAGCCCCGAAACTTGCATTGGGGGATCCCACGCCCAACAGGCCCCCAACACAAACATCGTGACTCACCCTCGAGTCACTCAGTGGGTGTGAAGACCTCCCAACTCTGTCCGAATTTCTGCAAGATCGACAGCACATTGAGCAGCTGCCTGCTGTATCTCCTGCATGCACTGTCTAGAGACTATTGTATCTGAACTACTTCCTTGTATCTGCTCCTACGTTTCTTGCATTTGTTTATAGTCCCGCACCTCCTTTCAGCTACATAGAGCACTAAGACCGTGCTTCGGTGGGCTAGTCAGATAGTCGGGCCACCCGTGTATGGCTTCAAACGACTACCATTCACTCTTCCTGGGAAAGGTTCTCCATTTAACTTTACCAACTGCACCATGCCTCCGTTTGTGACCTTCTTAATAACATACGGTCCCAGCCAATGCATTCTGAATTTTCTCGAGAATTTATCAAACTTACTATCATACAGTAACACCAAATTGTTCACCTTGAAGGTGCACAACTTAATATGTCGATCGTGCCAAGCCTTTTCATGCTGCTTTTGTACTTGTTGGTGAAAGCCAACCAAAAATCGTTCTTCCTCGAGTTCCTCCAACTATGCGAGTCTTTCCTCCAGGGCTCCGCAGTCTGCCATACCTGTGAGCACTGCTATGCATAGACTAGGCATGATGTATTCCATCTGCATTACAGCTTCCACTCCATAGACCAGCTAGAAAGGTGTCTGACCCATCAGTTTCTTGCATGTCATCCTATAAGCCCATAATACTGCAGGTAGGCACGGGTCCCAATCACTTCACTACGCGTTGCAAACTTTGGTCAGCGCAGTCTCCAATACTTTGTGAAATGCTTCCACTGTCCCATTAGCTTGTGGGTGATACGGTGTGCTTTTCTGATGATAAATCCGAAACTCTTATGTTAGCGCGATGATCATCTCGTTCAGGAAATGTGTATTGTGGTTGCTCATCAAGATCTTCGAACATCCAAATCGTGTCAATACGTGTTCAAATAGAAATTTCGCAGCCATGGCAGCCATGCAATATTTTACCAACTGCACTTCTTCCCAACAAGCCATGTACTCTTTCGCAGTGATAATATGTCTCGCGCCCGTTTTACCTTGAGGTTTGATAGGTCCTACAAAGTCGATTGCCCACTTTTCAAAGGGCTGCAACTTCATTTGTGGATTCAAAGGCATCTCATCCCTCCGTGATGGTTTACCTGTTCTTTGACATACATCACAGGCCTTACAATGTGCTTTTGAATCCTGATGAAGGGTCAGCCACCACAACCCTGCGCGGAGAATCTTCTACGCGTTCACTCTCCCTGTATAATGTCCTCCCACAATGCCCCCATGCGCATCTATGATGATATGGCTTCTTTCAAATTTAGGTACATACCTTCGCAGTATCTCATCATTTCCCATCTTACATAGGTGCCCCGCAATGACAGAGAAATCTGTCACGCGCACCACTAGTTCCTTCTTTTGCTAGATGGAGTAATCTTTCGGTGCAATTCCATTCATAAGAAAGTGGATTATATCTTCAAAATGTCCATTCGCTACGTGCACAGCAAAGAGCTATACGTCAGGTAATCCTTCCTCTAGACTAGTAGGCTCCTCTCTTGTCTCAATGAGTGACAGGTGATCCGGTCCTCCGTTCAATCATCCAGGTTTCACAACAACTTCAAAATCATATTCTTCGAACAATAAAATCCATTTGCATATGCGCCCCCCCAACACAGGCTTATTGACCAAGTATTTCAACGTGAAATGATATGTATACATTTTGAAGTGTCCCCCTAGCAAGTAATGTCGATATTTCTGGAACACATACACCATAGCCAATCCCTCGCATTCAATGGCGGAATAGTTCTTTTTTGCTTTAGACAATATGTGACTTGCGAACGCAATAGGGTGGTCCAAGCCCTCTCCACCATCCTGTGTTAATATCGCTCCCAGCGCTATACACGATGCGTCAACATGGACATGAAACTCCTTGTCCCAATTCAGGAAGACCAGGATCAGCGTAGTGACCATCTTTTCTTTCAATATATCCAAGCTTTTCTTATAGTCATTGTTCTAGCAGAACGTGACATCTTTTTTCAATAGCTTTTCCATTGGCGCGGTGATGTCAGGGTTCTCAATTTGTGGTCCTTGAACCTCACAATTGCCTTCTATTTCTGGAATGTTAATTTTCCGCGGATCTTCATCTTCTTCTTCAACACTTACATTATAACATTTCAGCATGCAGCTCAGTTGCGTAGCCCATTTAGGCTGAATCGATTCTACCGGCTCCTGTGGTATCCTAAAGATAGTTGCCTTTACCTCTTGTAACGCTTCATCAACACTGTCCCACCATATATCCTCAAAACTGAAGGTCATCATGAACCCTTCGCATAGGATATCCCATTCACTTGTCCCATGGTGGAGCTCCATCTATATATACCAATTCATGGGTATAACATCTAGGGTATGACAAAACAGGTGCACCCACTCAGGTTGTGTCTTTTCTCCATAGACCTTCGTCCACTTGACCAGGTTTGCGCACATATCATCCTATCCATCATACTTGTCTGATAGTCACATCTTAGGCTTCCCAAGCCATGTGGACATAATTCTCCTACATTCCCGCCAGTCCTCTAAGCTCCCTTTGTGCATACACCACCACCTCGTAGGCGTAGCATGCAATACCCAATTCAAGGCTTGGAAATGTTGCTTTTCCGGAACCTCCCTTTCAAACTTATATAGGAAAGTATCTACCTCACTTAACCCATCATAAGTAGTTTGATCCCTCACTTCTGTCGATACGCAGCGCAGCAATCTTGTCATCATATTACAATTCAGCGTGGTTACCTTGTGTAATTGGTTTTTCCATCGCTCTATATCCACATCCAAATCTGAAGTATGGGAGCTTTCGTGCTCTCATGAGATCCGTCCATCCACGATGGGATTTACCCAATCTTGCTCTCGAGCGGTTATTTTGTAGATGTAGTCCAAATCATTGTCACTTTCATAGTCGCGCACCAGCTCTGTATAGCATGATCCTTTTGCAGGGTCCAAGGGAATAACTACACGTAGAGGCTTCTTCTCAAAAATCATCTTACGCTTCTTCAGATTAATCATCCAATTCATGTCAATGGCCCAATCAATTCCTAAGAGCACGGGGTAGGGATTGTTGTCCTCAACAATATTTATCACTTCAAAGTATGCTAGCACGCTCGCTCCCTCAATGTCCATAGTGATTCCCTGCAATCGTCCCATAGGTAGTATCTTCTGTTGGTTCACCATTCACAACTGAATAGGAGGCCATTGCAACGTAGGCCTCCCCATGTGCTCCCATGTCTGCTTCGGCAGAACGTTCGCGTCTGATCCTAAATCCAGAATTACTTGGTCCATCTCATATTCTCCAATTTGCCCGGTTAACCTCATTTATCTTCCCGTCCTTGTCTTATGCTTTCCAATCTTCCAGACTACGCATGGTTCTCCTGGCGCGGTCCCAGCACATCTATTAATGAGTTCATGTAATCCCTTTACAACCTTACTGTCACGCAGTAGCTTCATGCATGTTTCCAGGAACGTCATAAGCATGGAGGGGTCCATTTCCAGTGCCGGTCTATCTTTTCTTTCTGAAGTGGAGGCATCAGCAAATCTTTTCTTAGCTTCCATGAAGGTTTCCTTAGCGCGCTCCAAATCAAACTCTTCTTCTTTCATCAAAGCCTTGTGAATCCGAGTAATATTTTTAGTTGTTTGTCTTTATCGTCTCCTGTCGTGATTCCACTTCGAAGCACAATGTTCACATTTGGATCTTCCTCGCGTAGGTCAGACCTCATCATTTGTAGGTTTTGAGTCAGGGGAGGTGGTAGTGCTCCCCTGTCGCGTATCCTAGCTATCAGCATAGGACAATCTTTTGTCTCATGATCAAACAAGTTACAATATAGGCATGATGGACGCATTAGGTTTGTACAATCATAGACATAATGTCCTGTCCATCCGCAATTGTAGCATATCAACTGTTCGCAACCTCGTCCAGGTCCTCCTCCACCTCGGCCTCGTCCGCGTCCCTGAAATCCGGTTCATGCCACTCCTGCATTTTGGTCTAGGGGCTGCGTTTTGGCCTGAACCCTATAGGTGGGAGTTCTATCCATCATCAGCTCATAGCTTCTACAAGTGTGCTCATCATGTCCCACTGACCTACAAAAATTACAAAACAACTGTTGCGAATTTTTTTGCATGTACTTCTGTAACAAATGGCAGTTTTCCGTAGCATTATTTCCTCCTATTTGACAAATCGCGCACCACAAAGCAGGTGTTGCACTAGGTCCTACTTGCACTTCCAGCCTTAATGGCATCGGTCCTCCTCCCACGAGGTAATTCGCAAACATAGGGAAGTGGTCCTTATCATGACCCTGACCCTTTCATTTTATGCACCACACCTCTTCGTGCACTTCTGGTCGACTTGTCTTGTCTTGTTTCAGACTATGCATCTCAAGGCATAAGTTTTTCAACTGCACGTGAATCTATTGAACTCCCAAGTTAGGATCTTGCATTGGGGTTTCATGCAGCCTCATCGCGATCTCTAAGGCCTCTACCTAAGTTGTTGACCTCTGTTGTGACAACGCGTTCCTCAAATGCAGCATTAGCGATGCTACAAACCATTCGTGGTGTTGTACATCCGTCAAATTCATATTAGCTTCGCGAATCGTACACTTTAGTCTCTGATCTAACTCCCAAGGGGTCTCGCTGGTAGCATTGTGATCTCTTTGAATCCAATGATCTACTGTGCTTCTGACTTCGACCTGTTAAATTCTCTGTTTAGCGCAATTTGGATATCCGTGATTCCTGCATTCGGATTGTCATTAGAATGCTTAATATACCAGCTCAGTGCGCAATCTTGCAGAGTGTTGACTAGTGTCGCTTTCTTTATATTATCATCTGTAACTCCCTATGATTCCCATACAACTCTTATCATGAACCAAAACTGGTCTGGATCCTCATTTCCTACTCTCTTGAACATAGGCAACTTTATTGTTCTTGCCATATTGACTCGCGGTGGTGGCGGAGTTGGTATAGGGGAAGATGGAGGTGAAGGGGGTGAAACTGGTGGCAGTGTGGGTGGGAGTGGTAAGCATGGAATCCTTTTCCTTATCAAATGGATCACACTTCATGGCAAGACCTTTGCGAGCTCTTCCTCGTCCCCTCGTGAAGGTGAAATCAAAGGGTTATTCTCTGGTCCCTTATTTCCTTGATTTCTGTAGGTTTTTCTGCTTTGCGTGGCTCCGAACATCAAGGTAATTGCATAACCCTCTTTTCACACAATAGCATTTTAATCCAAGTATTCAGATATTTTACGTACTTACCTCGTGGTCCTTTGAGAAAGCGTCCCTCTACCTCGCTATAGTTAACTGAAGTATCTACCGCGAACTCAGTAATGAATCCTCCTATAATTCGATCGAGCCAGTGATCACAACATGTGCAATCTTATCCTCTGATGCTTTCAATCTACGCACCAACTCAAGGGTCCACACAATAGGATTTTCGAGCTTCCACCTTCCTTGGCTATCTACTAGCTTTGCGAACCACTCGTACAACTCAATAGGGAAAGATGCGAAGAATATTTTGTGGATCTCTTTATACAGGTGGCAGCCTAACCGCTCTTATTTTGTCAGTCACGAGTTCTTGTTCTCCTACACCGTGAACTCGTGAATTCTTCTGTCAAACCAACCTTCAATTTCCTTCTTAGTTGGATTCCAATGATACGACATCAAACATCTCAATGCAGATTCTGGTCCTAGCAACGAAACCATTTGTTGGCTTGAGGGGGCCTAACCCAAGTTCGGAGTTAATTAGCCAAACAAATCCCTACACTACTGGCCCTTTCAGCAATAGCCCATGAAGCGCAGACTAAGGTCTCACCCGAAGTAATATGGGGGGATGCTGGAACCAAGTTTCCACACCCTTGAGATGTCTAAGGGATCGATTTAGTCCAACTATAAATAGCTTCGCACAGGTCACTTCGCACACTGACCTGACCTACGGGGCCTTCGCGATCTGTTATAATCGCCTTCATGCAGCCCTAACCAGGGTTTGAGGTGATTTCGCGTTGTCCTAACAGTGATCTACACTACTTCCCCAAGTTACACTACGTATCTTACTTATTTTCTTACAACAATTAGTTATCTTCGCGTAAACAGATACTTTATCGTATATTCACTTTATCAACACATTCATATAAGTTTGTGCATCATATAAATAATAGAAATGCAATTTATATCTGATACATTCAATGCACAAAATAGAAAAAAGATACACATAAACGATGCAAAACTTCTCTTTATTACTTCTCCAAAGGTTACAGACTCGACTCGCACTACGCACTCAACTACAAGGGTCCTTGCACTTAGTTGCAGACTACTAGGCCTCTGTGCACTCAGTTGTAGAGCCTTCTCCTACTCTACGACCCAAAGACTCAAATCTACACTTAGATAAGACTCAATTCTTCATCCTTCATTCATGACTATCCTTCGGTTATTTACAACTTAGAGTCTCGCTCTATTTATACAATCCCATGGTTTGTGGACCATTGGTAGATCTCTAAAGTTGACATTACATTACAAAAATGAGGGCGGACAACCCTATGACTCATTTACAAGTTCGCACTCTGCACCCACAAAACACGGAGCCTTTACATCGGATTTAGTCAAAATCTGGGCTTTAAGCCCCGAAACTTGCCTTGGGGGATCTCGCACCCGACACAGCCCCCCTGCATTGTTTGGTTTAATTATCCAGTTCCAAGACAATAGTGCCCATTTTTTTGTTGTTTGTGGCCCTTGCCACAGGAATTTATTGAAGATATTTATCATCTCGTTACATACTGTTTTAGGGACTGCTAGGCTTGAGAGCTGGTAGATCGGTATTAATTGCAGCACTATCTTTAGCAGTATGACTCTACTCGCCATGTTTAATGTCTTGAATGTCCAATTTTGTTTTCGTCCTTAAATCTTTGCCAGGAGTACCTTCCAATTTTCCACTTTGATCGGGTGAAGACTTAACGGAATCTACATATATTTCGATTGGAATGTTCTTATGTGAAAGCCCATTATTCTTGCCAGAAATGCTTGGCATTGAATTATTGTGTTGAAGAAGAAGATATCTAACTTCTCTTTGTTGATGTATGTTCCTGAGGAATTCATCAAGTCTTGCAAGATATACAATAGGGCCTTGGATTCCTTGAGTGTAGCTTGACAGAAAATCCTGATGTCTTCAACAAACCGTTGATGAGTTAATGGCAAGTCGTTTCCCCACATGCGCAGACCTTTAAATTTTCCTGCATGCACCTTCGCTTTAACATATCTTCCTAGCCCTTCAGCTACTAATATAAATAAGAAAGTGGAAATGGGTCTCCTTGTCTTAGCCCCCTTGTTGCGTTGAATGCCTCTATCGATGCTCCATTTAGGAGAATTGAGAACACAGGGGTTGATATCAAAGAATAGATCCAATTTATCCATCGAGTGTCAAAGCCAAAGGCTTCCAGGATACTTTGGAGATAGGTCCAGCTTAACCAGTCGTATGCTTTCGATAGGTCTAGTTTTATCATCATTCCTTTGGCTTTGATATTCTTAAGGGAGTGGGTTGTGTCTTGAGCAGTTACTATCCCATCCACAATTTTCCTTCCTTTAACAAAACCAATTTTCTCTTGGGAGATTAGACCTGGGAGGATTGGTTTGAGGTGATTAACCATTATTGTTGAAAGAATTTTGTATATTAAATTGCATAAGGCTATATGTCTAAACCCATGAGGCTCTTCAGAGTGGTCAGATTTTGGAATAAGATCTAAGAAGGCTTAGTTTAGGGCCGAGTGTGTCTTTTTAGTTCCTCTGGACTTCTCCACTACTTCTAGGATATCTTCTCCTAGAATCTACCATGTTGCCTAGAAGAATTATGTGGTGAAGCCATCTGGTCTCAGTTCTTTATTCTTTGTTAATCCTTTGATTACCTCTTCTATGGTTATTTCCCTCATTAGTGCTAGGTTTTGTTCCCTGCTAACTAGCTAAGGGATGTGCCTAGTTATCTTGTTTATATCTTCTATCCTAGCTAGATTTGGTTCTATCATTACATTTTGGAAATTATGGACCAATAAGTTCTCCATCTCTTCATTTTTTATTAGGTGGTTTCCTTCCTGGTATAATAATGAAAATATCTTGTTATATTGTTGATGTTGTATCATTGCTTTTTTCCAAAAGCACTAGTTAGTTTAAAAAGTAAATACACTTTTAATGTTGAAAATGTCATGTTTTAAATTTAGTCATGGGTCCTACAATACGCAATAATTAGAAATGAGTCATTTGTGTGTTTATGACTATATAGAGCACCACATGAATATAATAATTTGTAAACAAAACATTTTCAATTTGTAACTATATATAAATAAGGACTTCCCAAAACAAATTCATCAAACAGCAAGTGGCACGACATCTAATTCTACCTCATTTATGAATTTAGAAGTGATTAGAAATCTAAGTTTACATTGTAACTTAGGATCTCCACAAACCCATCCTTAAGGATATGGTTTTGGATGAAGCTTAGTTTTAACTCCCAATGTCCTAACAATTTTTTCATAAATGAGATTTGCTTGCAAACCATGACATCTAATTCTACCCCATCTATGAATTTAGAGGTGATTTTCAATCTAAACTACATTTTTTAGACCCCTATAACTTAGCATCTTCTTGTGTCCATCATAGAGTATATGGTTTTGGATGAGCCTTGGTTTTAGGTTCTGATGTCTTAACAATTTCTCCAGTAATGAGATTTTCATGTGAAATAATATCAATGGTTGTATAAATAGTAGTATGTTTTTTAGATAACTCCAATACAAAATAGCTCACTTATTTTCCTTTCATCATGCGTAGTTTCAAATTTTAAAGAATGAGTATTAGTGTTAGAACTAGTAGAAAAGGGTGTACCATGTATTCACATGGTTGTGATCTTGGTTTCATCACTTGAATTTGATCCAAGATCCTCTTTTATTGAAGTTGTGGTATTCCTATTACCCTTCTTATTTTTGAACCTCTTTGGTCTTAGTTCTAGATGAAGTTTCCAACACTTGGCCTCAACATGTCTTTCCTTTTTGCAATGAGAACATCAAGGCTTATCATTTTCTTGTGTCATTGCGGTTTCTTGCTTCATTTTTCCCTTTCCATTGTTCTTTGTTTTTTTGCATGATTAGTGGAATCAAAAACTGGCATAGTCTAGTACTCTTATGACACAGAGTTGATTCCTTTTGTTACAATTATAACCACTAGGTCCACCACGCCCACCCCTAATGTGGATACAAGTTTATTAGGGGATTAGACCTAGGACCTCATAATATTTTACATAACATATTTACATGTTTTTCCAAGTGAGCTACCCCTGGGGCTACCCTTTTCTTGGTTCTTGTCTTCAACTAACTAATCGATTTCTTTGAGAAGTTTTCCTTGACATTCTTTTCCATTGACTCAATATGAGTGGCTTGGACATAAACTTCATCAAGGTTAATTAGATTAAACATAAGAATAGTATGTCTCAAATAAGTATGCAACCCACCAATATACTTCAAAATATTTTCTTGTATCTAAAGAGGAATGCCCAATACCAATTCCCTCTTTCTAAACTCTCGAGTATAGTTTTGCACATTCTATCATTTTCTTTTCCTTATATTTTTCCAATCCATTATTGCTTGTTGCATATACCCTAAAGGATAAAACTACTTCTTTGATGTAGCTGTGAATTCATACATAAAAGATGTCATTTTAACTTTCTTAGGAAGATCTTCTTGATTCTTCCTCTCCCACCAAATTAGTGGTATGCCTCCCAACTAGGGAGTAGCTAGTTATGATTTTGCTTCTCCATCCACAACATTTTGAACCCTGTAATATACTTCAATTTACTTAATCCAATTATCCAAATTCTTTGCAATAGTATATCCATCATACGTTGGAAAATAAAATTTCATGTCTAATCTCAACCAAGACATGGAAAATCAAAATAATATTTCTTTTGTTTTCTTTCATTGGAATTAAAGAGGAACTTGAACTTGAAGGAGAGGATGTGGGTGGAGGAGTTTTAGGAGGATCACTGCCACCTCATTCTCCTTTACCTTGACTTCGGATCCTTTCATTCCTTATATAGTTCTTCCACCATGGTTTTCATCTCCCAAAAGGCTTGTTGAACATCACTTCAAATGCAAAAGTGGTTTATTTCCGTGGAGATTGCATTTATTTCCCTTTAAGCACACATTTCGAACCAATCTAAGGGTTGTATTCTTTAAGCAAACCTCCCCTGCTTGAGCTTATACCTAGTTATCATTTAGTACTAATATTTGCACAATCTAAATTAGTGTATCCCTTATCAACAACTATAATACCAAACTTATTCTAAAATTAATGTTAAACACTTCATTTTATTAATTTAGTTTATTATAGCTAGATTCTAAACGTTTTCACAATTGCATTTAAAATTGGCTTAATTAATTAAAAATCAACATTTAAAGATTGAAATTTAGAATAATAACTAGAATAACACAGGAAATATTCAACAAATTCATAATGGAGTTCACCCATATGGGCTACGTCTTTCATTCCACATTAATTGACTAGCTATTGCATTCAAAAGGATGCAAAGTACATCATTTCACCTCTTTACATCAAAGAATGGCCCTTAATCTACAAAATTATTTTTTGATGTCCTCAAGGAAGATAATAATAGCTTCTTCCTACAATAAATGAGCTAAGGATTGCCTATGCTTTCAACAAAGGTGCTTCCTCTTTACATTCTTCTACCTGATTTCAATCTAGATTTGAGATAGATCTTCAACCCATTTAGTGTATATATTGGTAGTTTCTTCCTAATTTGTGAACAATAGTTCCTCAACAATAGTTGAAGTTGTTCTCTTTCTACATCACCACGAATAGTGGTAAATTAGTCACCTCCTAGGACATCATTTCTCTAGATCTCCATTTCAACAAGGAAATAATGTTTTTTAAAGAGTATGCATTGTTGTTGCATGTGGTTAATTCTCTTCCATTGGTGGAATTTAACGCATAATCATCTTCCAATATGATTTATATATATATGGATATCTCATCACCATTGAATTGTGGCATATTTAGCAAGGCATTCACATTGGTTCCTTCGAAAAGAAAAAATAATTCCTAAGTTGATCAAGAACCAATTATTTGAGCATTTTTATCAGTCGGTGATTGTTGTTATCATTGCAAAGCCACAAGATTTCATCTCACACAGTGTTATGCATAATGCCTACTATGAAAACCTTAAAGTATTATCCCACATTGTTTTGGATTTGGATTCTATGTTGAAGCCATGTGATGGCTTGGACATATTTATATTTTAGGCCATCAAACTAGTTATGGGGATCCACCTCAATTAGTTTGTTAAAGGATTAGGTGTTAAGATTCTTTGGAGGTTCAATTACTCTAACATAATATGGAATAATGTTATCTTGCTTAAACATCTTTACACACAAACCATTGAAGAATGGATTTAGTCCCAAGTAAAAATATATCACAAATGCTTCAATAATATGGAAAGCCATAATTTTGTCTTTCCTTGTTATTGGGAATTAACATTCCTAGAGGATGGTGGATGGAAAGAAGGTTATATTATGGGTTCATCCTTGGATGGGGAACGTTGTGCAACATTAACCCCCTCCACATTTGTTGAATATATTGAAGGAATATTGTACATTTACTAGTTAAAGCTAGAAATCCAACAATTACCATTATTTTGTAGAGGGGAAGGAAGAATGTTAAGAATTTAGGATTAGAATGCTAGATGGAATTTGAGGTAATGATTTAACTTAGAGGCTAGATTGGAGCTCTATGAAATTGTGATTAGAAGGTGACTCATTATGGTTTAAAAAAATATATCCATAGGATAGTTTAATTCTAGCTTAGGCTACAAGGCTATGTTTAAGGATAAAGCAATAGATTTGGGATGATGAAATACAAAATATTTACATGATTTGCTTTAGTGATTGAAGATTTGACCTAGGATGTTTGAAAAACAAGGCAAGATAATGTCTTATAATATGAAATTTATCCAAATTTCAAGTGAAAACACTAGATCACTCGTCGATTCATTATTTTTTTACCAAGGCAATATGGGGCTATATCCTCCCCTTAACTAGAGATCAATATACTTAGTAGGAGGCTTCTTTGTTAGAGTGTTTGAAGAAATGATTTGATGACAAAATCCTTAGAGAATGTAGGCCTTTTCCATGATATTTGTCTTGGGCCATTTGGATATATAGTAACCTAAGCACATTTGAATATAAAGAGACTCCCCCTTTTAAGCTTCAAAACGAAATAATTTTTTTATATTGAGGCATATGAATTACTCCAAAGATAAAATTGCTAAGACAGGTTAGCAATCTGGAGGTTGAAAAATCATATACATTGAATTTTGTGATGGAGCTTACAAAGTACCCTAGAATTATTTGTTGTTGGAGCATCGATCTACCTTTCTAAATCTCACAAAGTATCCTTTAGAGTCAAAGCAGGTGCGGGCACAAGAGACATGGTATAGTGGAAGGCCCTAATAATTTTTTTGATGGTGATCAATATATTTTTCATGTTTAAGCTATAGAAGATTCAAAATTTGTAACAAATTGGGTAACAATAACCATAGGTATGGAAAATATGATCGCAAAACCTCTCTTTGATTAAGTTGATGTGCTGGAGCTAGCATTTTCTATCATTTCCCTTGCACACATTTGTAGGGAACTGAACATGGAAATACGTTATTTGTCCAAAAGAAATATGGAGTTATTAGAGGGTTCTTGGGAGATTTTAGATGTTAGTTCTTTCTTCAAACAAAAATGAGATACTTATACAGATTATAACTATTCATGTATTATTTTATATCAAACTCTTCTTCTATTAGGTCCCTATAGTACTAGTGTAGCCTCATTATTGTTATTACTAGTGTATCCCCCTTATTTTTATTATTGTACCCCATAGAATCCCATTATTTTTATTTTTTTGCCCTTACATTATTACTATTATGTAGGGTCTAATTATGTTGTCACCCCTTAGACTCCAATATATACCAAGGAGGTCTTGTCATTTGTATCATCCAATAATTATTCATTTATGTGATGTAAAGAAGGTTTCCCCCTCGAAGAGGCTAAATTTCAAGTCGTTGATCTATCTTTTCTTCTATTTTGTGATTTGATTGCATAACATTTGGAATCAGAGCTTTGGATTCTAAGGTTTTGTTGCTTCAAATAAGTCATCTTGGAATTTTCACTATAATTTTCTTCTATGAGGCTTCAGAAGTTGAAATTTCAACCACATGGAGCTGAAATCTTAGTGAACTTCGTGTAAAAAATTCATATCTTGTTTTGCTATATTTTCTGAGATATGGTCCAAATAATTTATGTTTTTGTATGCTCTAGAATTCGGTCTCAAACAGGTGATCTGTGGAAAATTACCAACACCTAATTTGAATTTCTTAAGAATATAATGAAATTGAATGGACTGTAGTTTTTTGTGTATTGTCTTCAAGGTTGAATGTTGAAACAATGACACGTGGAATTTCATACAAGTTCGCTCTACTGAACCAGTCCATAACCAGGTCATTGTTTATCGTTTTCAAGGTTGAATGTTGAAACAATGACACATGGAATTTCATACAAGTTCGCTCTACTAACCCAGTCCATAACTTTATTGTTGGGTGATTTAATTGTGAGTTAAATCTCTGTCACTAAATTGTCAACCTAGGGTTCGTGAACTGATGAGATATACGTGTACTATATGTACTAGGTGATTATTTCATAGAATAGATTAATCTAATGCAAGAAACTTGAAATTAATTACAAAGAAAATGAAAAGAAAGTGCACACGTTCTCTCTCAAGCATGTTCTCTCTCAATCACTTTTTCTCTCAAAGTCTAGCTCTACGAAAACTCTAATCTAAGCTATGAAATGAAAAACTAATTTATCTAGTAGTTGATGAGATTACTAATGTGAGATTACTAGTGTGCCAATCCAATCCAAACATAAGGAAATTAAATCATTCTTAACAAAACAACATTAATGAAATCTAATACAATCCAAACATAAGGAAATTAAATAAAACTTAACAAAATAACATATAACATATAATCAAAATAACATAAAAGAAACTAAACTAAACTTGCATAAATGAAATAACATAAATATTTACAACAAAGGAAAGAGGTGCCCAATTTGTGGTTGATAGGGGCCCTCCACTCCTAAGCAAGCACACTGAAATATTATCAAAGCTTGGAGATCAAAGCAGCAACATGTATTCCATAAAATGAAGTTGGATAAAGCTCCAAAGATATTACAATAATTAAACTCTCTTCCTCTCTATCCTCACTTTACAAAGTACATATCTTGTATGGAACTCTTTTGTATGAAGGATGCACTCCTATTTATAAAACTTAAGATAACTAATCAATAAATATAGATCCACAAATCTCTCCTAGATCCACATTTATCTCTTCTGGTTACAACCAATCACCTAAAAATATGAGATACAAATCCTCTCAAAATCCTCTCCTAGTTTTTATAGGAGACACATATCAAAATATCCATGCTTCTTCTCCTTTGAATGTGCTTAGTCAATGATCCAAATCTTCTACAAATATTCCACAATTCTTCATGAGTTGGAATTCAAATTCGAATTTGTGGTTGAGTAGCCAAATAGGACCCTTCTAGAACCTTCAAATAGGCCTACAATATCATAAAACTCATACCACTTTTAGATATATATGGAAACCTATTAATTTCCTAATATTTAATCATAAATTCTCTTAAAATACGTAAAATAAATGACTTGGAAAATAATAATGATAAAACCCTATGTCCATGAAAATGATTATTAATGTAGGGTTATGGAGCTACAGAATATGGTAAAGAGTTACGGAATATGGTAAAATGATGGAAATGAGGATAAAATAGGATGACATTTTGGAAGCCCAACATTTATCTTGAGGAATCCAATATCAGTCTAACTTGTGGCATTAGAAATAAGACTTATAGGGATACCATGGTACAAAATTTTAGACCTTGGAGAGCTGAAATTACAAAGATACAATTGTTTCAAGGTAGAGCTCCTAAAGCAAGAAAAAGGTGTGTATTTAAAAAAAAAAATTGCATAAATTTTGTTTGAAAAAACTGTTTGAAGTGATTCCAAGGGCATATTGAAGCATATATATTAGTATTTGGCTCTAAAATTCCTCTCAAACAAAATAATTCTACAACCGTTAAGCCTTCATAAATCTCCACTATGATGCATGAAGATGAAGAATTGCAACATGATATATCAAAATTAAGGGACCAAGTGCAACAAATTTCACTCTCACAAAGAGCAACCAAAGATGAACTAAAAAGGGACATGGATGGCTTAAAATGGGACATGGATGGTTTAAAAGTATAAATAAAAGGTGACATGAATGGTTTAAAAGAATACATGGAAGGTTTGAAGGAAGATTTGACAAAGTTGCTACAAGAAATGCTTCCTAATGGCAACAAGGTATTCCATGAAACTAATGGTGAGAACAAAAGGAATGTTAATCATGATTTTAGAGACTCTAAATTTGGGTTCAAGCCAAACCACATTCCAAAGATTGATATGAGGAAGTTTTATGGCAAGGATCCAGTAACATGGATACTACAGATGGAGCAATATTTTGATCTACATGATGTGCAACACTCACAAAAGGTACGCATTGCATCTTTATATCTAGAACCCAATCATTTTGTATGGTATTGATGGCTTTGTTCTCGTAAACCACTTATCACTTTGTTAATTTTTATGGAGTAAATGGTAACACATTATGAAGATACAAAGAGAAAAAAAAAAAAAAAGGTTCAATGGTGGAGCACATTGAGGACTTCCAAAACTTGAATATCAGGGTAACTGATATTCCAAAGGAGCATAGGATTGATGTCTTCATAGGGACTTTAAAGGATAACATCCAACATGAGGTTCACCTTTGGGAACCTAATTCATTGCAAACAAAATTCTCGGTGGCAAGAAAAGTTGAAAGAAAAATTATGGAAACAAGGAAGTATACCACTCACAATTATAAAGATGGAAGTGTTGTTTCTCCTAGCCTACCACAACCTACAAGGTTGACACCACAAAAACTGGAGGAAAAAAGAGAAAAAGGGCTTTGTTACAGTTGTGATAGAAAATACACTAAAGGTCATAAGTGTGTTGAGAATAAATTATTTTACATAGATTGTGAAGAGGAGGAAGGAAAGAAATATGAAACATCAAAGGAAGAGGATATACACCAAGAACGAACCATGGAAAAAGAAGAAATTAATTTGACTATATCTTGTAATTCGTTGGTCAGAATTACTGCTCCTCAAACTCTCAAGGTATCAGGATATATCAAGAATAAAAAAGTAATATTGTTGATTGATTCAGGTAGTATCCATTATTTTATTCATTGTAAGAGAGCCAAGGAATTGAATTGCTTTCTATATCCAACGCCAGAGTGTCAAGAGATGGTTGCAAATGGAGGAACTATAAATTTCTCTAAAAAAATGCCATAATATTAAGTTAATCATGGGTGAATGTGTATTGAATAGTCAAATTCTTTCTATTCTAATGGGTGGCACTAATGTTATACTAGGAGTACAATGGTTATAATCTTTGGGGATGATAGATTTTAATTTTCAAGAACATTTCTTGAAATTTTTCTAGGAAGTAAAGGAAATTGAATTAAGGGGTATCACAGGGAAACCAAAGAAGATAATCAATGATAATGGCATGGAAAATCTTTGGAAGAAAGGATAACATGGTGTAATTGCACAATTATTCTCACTAGAGGTTCAAACATTTAAATCATTCATTTCTCTAGATCTACAAAAAGTCTTGGACAATCATTCCAAGGTATTTGAGACTCCCAAAGGCCTCCCACCTATTTATGATTTTGATCATGCTATTCAATTGATTCCAGGAAGTGTTCCTCCAAACATCAAGTCTTATAGATATACTTATGCCCAAAAGAGTGAAATTGAATGTATGGTTGCAGAAATGCTAGAAGTTGGTAAAATTTAACCTAGCCAAAGTTATTTCTCTACTAGAGTAGTATTGGTGCACAAGGAGGATGGATCACGAAGTATATTTATAGATTATAAGGAGCTCAACAAGCTCACTATTAAAGAAACAATTCCCATTTATGTCATTGATGAATTGTTGGATGAATTACATGGAGCAATTCAGTTCACCAAGTTGGACCTTCATTTAGGATATCATCAAATGAGAATGAAGATTGTAGGCATTCCAAAAACAACACTCAGAACTCATGAAGGTCATTATGAATTTTTTTCATGCCTTTTGGCCTTACTAATGCACCTTCCACAGTTCAAGGTTTGTTGAATTCCATTTTCAAACCGTTCCTTAGAAAATTTGTGTTAGCATTTGTTGATGATATATTAATCTACAAAAAGTATTGGAAGGATCATGTTCAACATGTTGACATAGTGATCAAACTATTGGAGGAGAAACAATTATATGCAAAATCCTCCAAATGTTTCTTTGGAGTATAGTAGGTGGAATATTTGGGTCATATTCTATCTCATGTGGGTTTTAAGGTGTACCCTAACAAAATTAAAGCCATTAAGGAATGGAAAATCCCCACAACCCTAAAGAATATTCAAGGGTTTCTCGGGTTGACAGGGTATTATCACAGGTTTGTTAAGAATTATGGGAGAATAACAGTGCTTCTAACAACATTACTGAAGAAGTTTACATTTCTTTGTCTTCGGAAGCAACTAAGGCCTTTGAAAACAATGTGCCAACCACCAATCTTAGCTACACCAAACTTCACAAAAAACTTTATTGTGGAATGTGATGCCTCAAGAAATGGAATTGGTATTGTTTTAATCCAAGAAGGAAGACCCTTTTCTTTTGAAATTCATCCAATTAAGGGAAATTATTTACACAAAACCTATTTATGAGAAGGAAATGTTAGCAATACTACATGTGCTAAAGCAATTGCAACCTTACCTAATGGGAAGACACTTCAAGGTAAAAACAGATCGTGATAGTCTTAAATATTTTTTGGAACAAAGATTATCTTCAAAAGAGTAGAAAAAATGGATCACAAAGATGTTGGATTGATTTTGAAATCATCTATAAAAAAGGGAAGCAAAATGTTGTTGCAAATGCACTCTCAAGAAAGAATGAGGATGTGGAAACATTACTTTGTGCCATTTATATTATCCACCCTGATTGGATAACTAAAGCAAGGGATGAATGGAAGAATGATGAAGAGGTGTGGACACTCATTCAAAAGTTGCAGAAAGATCCTAGTACATCTAATACATTTATCTAGAAAAATGATTCATTATGGTACAAAGATCACTTATATCTA
This sequence comes from Pinus taeda, assembly GCA_000404065.3. Classification (NCBI taxonomy): domain Eukaryota; kingdom Viridiplantae; phylum Streptophyta; class Pinopsida; order Pinales; family Pinaceae; genus Pinus; species Pinus taeda. The sequence continues at coordinate 88,275 of APFE030337431.1, read as the reverse complement.
TGTAATAATTCCCAACTCAAACAAAATATTCTTTTGGATTTACACACCTCCCCCTTAGGAGGGCACTGAATATTTTTAAAAACTTACCACATGGTCAAGAAGGAATTTTTTTGGGATGGCCTTAAATCTGATATTGAAAAGTTTGTGGTAGAATGTTTGGTCTGCCAAAAAAATGAAGCTGAGACGATTAAGACCCTGGATATGTTACAACCTTTAGTCATTCCAAGTTAGCACTGGGATGAGGCCTCAATGGATTTTATCATAGGTTTACCCAAGTCCGAAGGAAAGAGTGTCATCATGGTGGTAGAGTATAGAATTATCAGGTATGCACACTTTTGTACATTATCTCATCCTTTTAAAGCCAATATAGTTGCCACTACATTTATGGAAACAATTCAAAATCTTCATGGAAACCCAAAAATTATTGTAAGTCACAAAGATCCCATTTTCACTGCAAATTTTAGGATGAAATTATTTTCTTGTCTTGGTACTCAATTATCTCATAGCTCATATTATAATTCTCAATTTGACGAGAAAACTACGATAGTAAACAAATGTTTGGAAGGATATCTTTGTTATTTTGTATCTGATAAACAAACAAAATGGATCAAGTGATTACCTCTGGCTGAATGGTGGTATAACACTGCCCTCTATACTACAACCAAAATGACCCCTTTTATGGCACTTTATGGATGTCATCCACCTTCCATCACATCATCTTTAAGAGGAAATTCTAAGGTTCAAGCAGTGGAAGATCACATAGAGCATCAATAGCAAGCTCTCCAACTCTTAAAGGATAGCCTCACTTTGGCGCAAAATTGAATGAAATAATAGGTAGATTAGCATCGCAATGAAAAGTTTGATGTAGGCAATTAGGTATTTTTACGTCTACAACTATACAAACATATGTCCCTAAAGCAAGCTAAGAAGGATAATAAATTATCACCCAAGTACTATGGTCCTTATAAGATGTTGCAAAAGATAGGTACTATGGCATACAAATTGGAGATTCATGCATCTTCCCGAGTACACCTAGATTTCCATCTTTCATACTTAAAGAAGGTTATGGGTGATAAGCTCCTAGTTCAAACAATATTGCCAAAACTTGATAAAGAAGGGAAAATCATATTGGGGCCTGAAGCAGCCACAGAATCAAGAACTCGATAGCTACAGAATCATCAAATTCAGAGTATCTCAATTAAGTGGAAGAAACTTACCATTGAAGATCAAATGGGAGGATGAGAATTTTATACAGAAGCATCCATAACTACTCAAGCGTTGAGGAAAACACTTTTTTTAAGGAGAGGGTCATGTTAGGTCCCTATAATACTAGTGTAGCCTCCTTATTGTTATTGTTAGTGTAGCCCCCTATTGCTATTATCGTTCCCCACATAAGCCCACTATTGTTATTGTTGTGCCCTTACATCATTACTGTTATGTAGGCTTTGATTATATTGAGACCCCTTAGACTCATATATATGCCAAGGAGGTATTTTCATTTGTATTATCCAATAATTATTCATTTATGTGATGTAAAGGAGGCTTCCCCCTCGAATAGGCTAATTTTCAAGTTGTTTATCTATCTTTTCTTTTGTTTTGTGTTCTGGTTGCATAACATCTTCATGGCTTATGTATTAGTTCTTTTATATGATGTAATACCTCATTTGGGAGATGTTGTGTGTATTTATACATTTTAAGTCATTAATGCAATGCACTCCTAGGACTTTGAGTTTAGGGATTAATTTTTTATTTTTCTTTCAAAGGCTATTAAGGTTTTAATTCACTCTGAATGTTGTACAATAGTTGAAGTATGAGATGCTCAATTCAAATATGGATTGTAACCTCTTTTTTTGTTTGAAATGGAAGTTATGATTTTTTTTAGGAAAATAAATGGACACCCACTCTAGATACATGAAGAAAACTATAAAAAAAGACACATGAGTATTAAGTTTGATGAGTTTAATAAAGGACTACTAAGGAAACCAAGAATTCAAAGGAAACAAATGTAGTGAAATTAAAAAATGGAAAAGATAAATCAAAGGCAAAATAGGAAATATTCAAACCACAAATCCATAATCAAAATCTCCTTAACAAGGTGAAGAGTTTAATAGAATAAAATATGTTAAGAAAAGATGGAATGGTAGATCAAAGTCAAATAAATTGTGAAATAAATTGAAGAAGCTATCCATACAACAATGGAATAAAAAACAAAATATATATAAGATCAAGTCAAAATTTCAAACAAAAATTGAAAAAGGAGGAAAGTTTTTATGGATACCATTGTATGTTAACTTAAAAAAATCATAAGGCTAGAAAATAATGTCAAAGAGAAAATATTTGATAAAGGTTGACATCCAACTTGAAAATATAATGTCCAAAATATAGTAGTAGCAGAAAATATCTATTAACATGTCCGTATCAAAATTACAAACAAATAACAAGAATAAAAACAAAATGATAACAAACCAAAAATAAAATATCGAGATGATAAAGTTAAAGACATAGATAAAGCATGCAAAAGTAAAACAATATCAACATCCACATTTTTAATGGAATAGATGATGAATACATGGATATGAATGGAAACAAAATAAAAACATTTTCATGATGGTATATTCTTAATGGCAAAAACCTACAAATAAATGGCAAAGTTATGATCATGCATAGAATCAAATAATGATAATTATATGAATACAAAGTCAAACCTTAACATTAAATAACAATTTCTTATGGATGGATTAACAAATAAGAATGATTATATGGAGAGTAACTTTATATAACTTAGTATGATGGAGATGCATAATTCCTTCTGTGCTCAACATAGAGTTAACATGTACCATTTTACAAAATATTAATAACAAAAAATATTTCAATGTCGACCATATAAAATATTTTAAGCTACTCACGTAATATAATTTTATAAAACTTTACATATACTATACATTATATTCCAAATGAAGAATATACATGTTTTGGTCCTTAAGGTACTTGTAACTTTATACAACTTTGTATGCATATTTTTTTCCATGAAAAATATCCTTATCCATATGAGGAATATACTTGTTTTGGTCCTTAAAGGACTACTCAAACTTAACAATAAGGCTCAAAGTCAATTACAACAAAGCTCAAAGACTAAAAATTTCAATGTAATGGATCCGAAAAAAAAAAAAACCAAAACAAAATTTCTCTACTCATATAAGCCTTAACTATGAAAAAGTTCATCATGTCACTTGCGAGAATTGAACTTGGGTGGGGATGATAACAATCACTCCTCCAAACTACTTGAGATAAATCCAATTGACATCCAACTTCATGTGTGTGTATGTCTGGAGAGAGAGAGAGAGAGAGAGAGAGAGAGAGAGAGAGAAAGAGAGAGATGTATAATTCTTTCCATGCTTAGGATGGATTTGACACATGACATTTCAAAAAATATTAATAACATTAATATTTTTAAGTTTCCCATAGATCAAATACTTCAATGTCTGCCTTAATTGAAACATTTTTGTATCAACTTTTTGCATGAAAAAATCCATATATTTGATATTTCAAAATAGAAATAGAAGCCCTTTGACTTAACCTTTTAGCTCAAAACATTACCATGACTACCACAACTATCTAAGCCTTTAAAAACAACAAAAAATGCCCAAAAGACTTCTTTTTAGATATCATATTTATATAATTTGCCTTATGACCCAGTCCTAACTAACTTCATATAATATCACATTGCAAAATGTTAGACTAAAATGTACTTCAGTTGCATAACATAAAACAAGAGTCATACATAAAAGAAAAATACCTTGAGAAACGTTGAAACGGTTATTAATAACAACATCCAAAGAATTGTTGTCCTATGTTTCTTGAACATGAAGTGAACATTCATCCATATTAAGTGCCTCTTTTTAAAGATGATCAACTTTATGGTTAAATTATTTGTAGATGTACATGAACGAATATCTCTTCGAATTGTGTTCTTAAAAAAATGATATTTTCCATTATATGTTCTAGCATCAAAGAGGTGATGTGGCATTTTCTAGTTGACCAATATGTATAAAATTTTGATTCCCCTAGTACCTATAAACTTCTAACTTTGTTTATCAACATCAACTTTGAGAAATATCCACAAAGCATATATCTTCACTCTATTTTTAGACCAACTTGCAACTCTAAACTTCAATTAGAATTTTTGTGCATTTTTTTAGATAAAGAATTTCCCTAGATCCACAAACACATGTAGCACCATAAAAAATGACCCAAGACATATTAAAATCAATACAAGTATCTACATTTGTTATTTAGGAAGTTTGTTTCATTCACTAAAAGTGATTTTGATTTGATGAACCAACATGTTGTAGCAGCTACAACCACCCTCCAAAATTTTTCCTATGCTTTGATTTTTGAGCCTTCCTTCCTATCCACGGGAGCTTATCTAGGTATTCATGCTTTGACTGAGACTTATCTTTTCACTTTTTCTTGTGTTTGCTTGTTTCCACACTTATTTGATCTTTCTAAGTCACAAGTTAACCTCCTGACTTGGTCACACAACAGTTCTGGGCTTGCCTCTAGAAATTGTGCAATCCTTGAGGGAAAGCAGTCTTGATGATTGGAATTGCACAATTCAGACTAGAATTCATCATTGAGTTCAAAAATTGCGCATTCATGGAAGGCAACACAACACTGAGCCCAGAAACTATGCAAGCCCTCATTGAGCTCAGAAACTTTGCAGTGCACTTAGCCGGAAAGTTGCTCAGTTCCTGAGAATTGTGCAATCTCTCTTGTCAACGTGCATGGAAAGTCTCCTCGGAAAAGCAAGAAAGATAAAAGGCAAAAAGCATCCCTAGGAAATAGGGATCCATTATTAGTTTCCCAAAGGTGGCACATTGTTATTTTTCAAAGTTTCCACCAAGTGTCACTTTTCCCTTGATTTTAGGAACCTAACACTTTTTTTAAGGAGAGGGGCATGTTAGGTCCCTATAATACTAGTGTAGCATCCTTATTGTTATTGTTAATGTAGCCCCCTTTTTGTTATTATTGTGCCCCACTGAATCCCACTATTGTAATTATTGTACCCTTACATTATTATTGTTATGTAGGCTTTGATTATATTGGGGCCCCTTAGTCTCCTATATACTCCAAGGAGGTATTTTCAGTTGTATTATCCAAGAATTGTTCATTTACGTGATGTAAAGGAGGTTCCCCCTCTAAGAGGCTAATTTTCGAGTCATGGATATATATTTTCCCCTGTTTTGTGATCTAGTTGCATAACATCTTCATGGCTTATTTATGAGTTCTTTTAGATGCAATACCTCATTTGGGAGATGTTGTGTGGATGTATACATTTTGAGTCATTAATGCAATCCACTCCTAGGACTTTGAGTTTAGGGATTGATTTTTTATTTTACATTTAGAGGTTATTATGGTTTTAATTCACTTTTAATGTTGTACAATAGTTGAAGTATAAGATGTTCAATTCAAATATGGATTGTAACCTCCTTTTTTGTTTGAAATGAAAGATATGATTTTTTTTAGGAAAAATAAATGGACCCCCATTGTAGTTACATGAAGAAAACTATTAAAAAAAGACACATAAGTATTTAAGTTGGATGAGTTTAATAAAGGATCGCTAAGGAAACCAAAAAGTCAAGGGAAACAAATGTAGTGAAATTTGTTAAACACACATGGTGAGCGAGAACAAATAGGAAAGATAAAACATGCAATACCATTTTTATTAACACTTGATATACATTTATAGTACAATGTGTGAATCTTGGGTTTCACATCCCAAGGTCCCTTGGACTCCTTTGGTCCATTCAGCTTCCACACTAACCCATTGAGGATTAGGTGTCCAACATTCCCCCCCTAATCCAAAGGGTTATGTATGAGTCCAAGAAGAGAGCTATAATACAAAATGTGCAAAAATGCATGGAAGCACTAGGCTGAATGTGCTCTATGAAATGTTGGTATAAAGGGCGGTGGTTTAAGGATGACCACCAACACTGGAACGCTTAGTGCAGTTCCCGAACTCTTCCAAAACTAGCAAGAATCTGTAAGTCTTCTGCTAGAGGAAGTGATCCTATTGTTTTAAAGAGGGAAACCTTCAACCGTAAAAGGGCGGCCTCACCCCACATAAAAGGTAAAACTTCAACCTGAAAAGGGAAGTCTCAACCTGTGATGGTTTAATGATGACCAACAACTCTGGAATGCTTATGCAATTCCTGGAACTCTTCCAAAACTGTCAAGAAGCTGTAAGTCTTCTGCTAGAGGAAGTGTTCTCAATTTTGTCTCCGGAATTCTTCCAAAATTGGCAAGAAGCTGTAAGTCTTCTGCTAGAGGAAGTGTCCTCAATTTTGTCTCCGGAATTCTTCCAAAATTGGCAAGAAGCTGTAAGTCTTCTGCTAGAGGAAGTGTCCCACATCGCCAACTAAAGGCATGTTCAGGCATCTTTGTCTCTGGCTACAAATCTGAAACTGGTGTGGCAGGTTGTGGCTCAGGCTCGCTTAATGTGGCTTTGAGGCTTGTAGATGACCATCATTTCCCCCCCTGTCAGATACAAGGTGAGAAGATGGAGAAAACTCAACTGCAAGACTGTTCAATATTCTGGAACAAGTTCTTACATGTGTTTGGAATATCTTCTTGGTTGTTGATGCCCATTTCCAAGAAGCGATCCATCCAAGATGAATCTTTGTTCTTGCAGGACGTTTGTTTCTGAAGCATCTGTGTGAAGAATGATTGGTTTTATGGCAGTGCTTATATGGATGAAGATCAAAACAGTGATCTTTTAGATGGCCAACTTGGTCACAGTGTTGGCATTTCATGATCTGTTGTTGTTGTTGTTTTGGAAGAGGGGCAGAGTCTGGAACAGCTGAAGCTGAACTATCATGAGGAGCAGGTGAACTTTCATGAATAAATCTAGCACTCTGAAACTGAATGGGCTTTGAGTAGTCTGGAATATGAAAGGACAAGTCCTTGTCATATCCAAGACCAGTTCTGTGCTTGTTGTGGACAAGTTGTTCCCAAGGTCTGATGATGGGCTTGGGAAATGCAGATTGAACCTCTGCATCTGCATGTAACCTTACTGCTTTATCTAAATGAACTGTAACATTATTGACTTGCTGCTGATAGGTGGTTGTCTCAATGTTCTGAACAAAAACAAGTTCAGAATGATGTCTATTTTGATGTAGCTCTTCTTGTTGTAGCTGTGGTTCAAGTTGTAAAAAATATATCTTTTCCTGTGCATTTTGCAGGTAGGTCTGAATGTCACAAAGAGTGTCTTTGCTGAGATTTACCATCCCACCAATAGTGGAGTGTATTAGTGTATTTAGTAACTCTAATACATCATCAAATCTAGCCATTTTCTCCAACTATAATACCTTGTGCTATAATTTACACAAAACTGGTTGATTAAATGAGAATTTGCAAGTTTGCAGACCAAATGGACTATAACTGCGATAACTATAACCTCTTTTTGTTTGTTGAACGCTCAAAACTGTAACCTTCTATCTATATTTTGTAAGTGAAGGATGCATTTTGTGAATATTACCTTATAATAAACACCCTCTGGTCCTCTTTTGAGTTTAAACTCCTGCAATTTCATTTCATCTTATAAATTTTCCGGCAGCTACACCACTCACGCTTCACTGCTCTGAGCCTCTTAAGGTGAGTCGTTAAATAACGGGCTCGCCACACAGAGCTTGGGCTTATCTTCAATCCAAGCATTTTCTTTATTGCTCTCTCAGTCTTTACTTTTCCATTTTATAAATTATGCCTTGTAGAATGGAGGAAGAGACGACTATAACAGAAGAATCTGACGATCAATTTTTTTTGTGAAATCTAACGAGAGCTGCGGTTCGAATCGTGTTAAGTTCTTGTGCAGATATGGTGGAAGGATTCTTCCCCGCCCCGGTGATGGAAAGCTTCGTTACGTTGGGGGACACACCAGAAGAGGGTTCAATATTGTTTCAATGCAGAGCTCAAGATCAACATGATTTAAATAACAAATAGCATATAGAGCGGAGCACAGTCCAAAAAAAAAACATCTTACTAGTCATCTTATTATGCTATATATGTTAAAGTCTAAAACCAAAACACTCGCTAAATCTCGGCTGCAAAACACCATCTTAATTGTATTTCCGTTATTTTGTCATCTGAATCTCTCTCATTAGAGTTATCTTTAATTCAATTACTAATTTTAAGAATATTTCAAAATGGGACAGAAATGAGATCAATGGGATATGTCGGAAGACATAATAGAGAGCAGATGACTCTTTGATGGGTGTCTTGAGCGCTGGACTCGCATGCACAGAATAGCAGCGTGAATAAGTCTTTCAGCCTCTTGGCATCATAGTCATTTTCCAATGCAGGATCCACAAGATCAAGGATCCTATTCTCTTCAAGCAAGTGGTAAGCCCAGTCCAGAAGATATTGCTCTTGTGTGGGTAATGATGTATCTGTATTAGTTCTTCCACTCACTATTTCTAATACCACAATGCCGAAACTGAAGATGTCAGCGTTTTCTGGAAGCTGGCCTCTCAAAGCATATTATGGAGATAGATAGCCACTTCAAAACGAAGCAAATTTAAAACTTCAATATCTGACGATGAACCTGGGCGCGTTATGGCAGGGTAGGAGTTACAAATATATGAGCGCTGCATATGGAGACTTTTAAGAACTGGAATTTCAACATGTCTAGGAGAGAGCAGTGTTTTGTATGCAGGTGGAGCAGTTACAGGAGCAACGCAACAGAAGGAGGCAAGTGGAATAATAATAAGTCAGAGGGGAATAATGAGTCAGAGCTGCCAGGATTCTCTATTGGTTAGTGTGTACAGAGAATGCAGATAAAATATGGCTGATAGGATTTCAGAATAGAGAATTTAAGTGGTAGAGGGCCAGGACTGCTCACAACAGAGGAATGGCAGCTTTCATAGAGGTAATAACCTCTATTCTAAGAAATGCTCAGAAAAGTATAATCAAGAGGAGAGCATTGGTTTACAAAGGCCACAAAAACAAGTGGCTCACACTTGAGCAGGGCAGGAGATCGCCTGCTCTGATACCATGTTAAACACACATGGTGAGCAAGAACAAATAGGAAAGATAAAACATGCAATACCATTTTTATTAACACTTGATATACATTTATAGTACAATATGTGACTCTTGGGTTTCACATCCCAATGTCCCTTGGACTCCTTTTGTCCATTCGGCTTCCACACTAACCCATTGAGGATTAGGTGTCCAACAAAATTAAAAAATACAAAAGATAAATCAAAGGCAAAAAAGGAAATATTCAAATCACAAAGCCATAATCAAACTCTCCTTAACAAGGTGAAGAGTTTAATAGAATAAAAAAAGTTAAGCAAAGATGGAATGGTAGATCAAAGTCAGAGAAATTGTGAAAGGAATTGAAGAAGATATCCATACAATAGTGGAAGAAAAAAAATATACACAAGATCAAGTCAAAATTTCAAACAAAAATTGAAAAAGGAGGAAAGATTGTATGGATACCATTGTATGTTAACTTAAAAATAATCATAAGACTAGAAAATAATGTCAAAGAAAAAATATTTAATAAAGGTTGACATACAACTTGAAAATATAATGTCCAAAATATAGTAGTAGCAGAAAATATCTATTGATATTGTCCCTATCACAATTATAAACACATAATGAGAATAAAAACAAAATGATATAACAAACCAAAAATAGAATATTGAGATGATAAAGTTAAAGATATAGATAAAGCATGCAAAAGTCAAACAATATCAACATCCACATCACTAGAACATTCCATAGAAGGATGTATATGAAAGTTTACATTTTTAATGGAAGAGGTGATGAATACATGGATGTGACTAGAAACAAAAGAAAAACATTTTCATGATGGTATATTCTTAACGACAAAAACCTACAACTAAATGGCAAGTTTATGTTCATAAATAGAATCAAACAAATGATAATTATATGAATATAAAGTCAAATATTAACATTAAAAAACAATTTCTTATGGATAGATTAACAAATAAGAATGACTATGTGGAAAGGAACTTTATACAACTTAGTATGATGGAGATGCATAATTCCTTTCGTGCTCAACATAGAGTTAACATGTACCATTTTACAAAATATTAATAACAAAAAATATTTCAATGTCGACCATATAAAATATTTTAACATATATTATACATTATATTCCATATGAGGAATATACATGCTTTGGTCCTTAAGGGACTTGTAACTTTATACAACTTCATATGCATATTTTGTTCCATGAAAAATATCCTTATCCATAAGAGGAATATACTTATTTTGGTCCTTGAGGGACTACTCAAACTCAACTATAAGGTTCAAAGCCAATTACAACAAAGCTCAAAGACTAAAAATTTCAATGTGATGGATCAAAAATAAACAAATCAAAATTTCTCTACTCATAGAAGCCTTAACTGTGAAAAAACTCATCACGTCACTTGCGAAAATTGAACTTGGGTGGGGATGCTAACAATCATTCCTTCAAATTACTTGAGATAAACCCAATTGACATACAACTTCATGTGTGTGTGTGCGTGTGTGGAGAGAGAGAGAGAGAGTTTTTCTTATTCCATCTAACCACAACATGAGCGAGATGTATAATTCTTTCCATGCTTAGGATGGAGTTGACACATGACATTTTAAAAAATATTAATAACATTAATATTTGTATCTTTCCCATAGATCAAATACTCCAATGCCCGCTTTAACTGAAACATTTTTATATCAACTTTTTGCATGAAAAAATCCATATATTTGATATTTCAAAGTAGAAATAGAAGCACTTTGACTTAACCTTTTAGCTCAAAATATGATCATGACTACCACAACTATCTAATCCTTTAGAAACAACAAAAATTGCCCAAAAGACTTCTTTTTAGGTATCATATTTATATAATTTGCCTTATGACCCGGTCCTAGTTAACTTTATACAATATCACATTGAAAAATGTTAAACTAAAATGTACATTTTACATCTCCTAAAACAAAAGTCATACATCAAAGACAAAGACCTTGAGAAACCTTGAAACGGGTTATTAATAACAACATCCAAAGAATTGTTGTCCCTTGTTTCTTGAACATGAAGTGAACGTTCCTCCATATTAAGTGCATCTTTTGAAAGATGATCAATTTTATGGTTAAATTCTTTGTATATGTACATGAATGAATATATATTTGAATTGTGTTCTTAAAAAAAGGATACTTTCTGTTATAGGTTCTAGCATCAAAGAGGTGATGTGGCTTTTTCTAGTTGACCAATATGTACAAAATTTTAAATCCCCTAGTACCTATACTATTCTAACTTTGTTTATCAACATCAACTTTGAAAAAGATCCACAAAGCATATATCTTCACTCTATTTTTAGACCAACATGCAACTCTAAAATTAAATTAGAAGTTTTGTGCATTTTTTAGATAAAGAATTTCCCTAGCTCCACAAACACATGTAGCACCATAAAAACTGACCGAAGACATATTAAACTCAATACAAGTATCTACATTTGTCATTTAGGAAGTTTGTTTCCTTCACTAAAAGTGAGTTTGATTTGATGAACCAACCTGTTGTAGCGGCTACAACCACCCTCCAAAATTTTTCCTATGCTTTGATTTTGGAGCCTTCCCTCCTATCCATAGGAGCTTATCTTGCTTATCTTGCACTGATCCAGTTGCTCATGCTTTGGCTGAGACTTACATTTTCATGTGTGATTTTGTTTGCTTGTTTCCACACTTAGATGATATTTCTAAGTCACAAGCTAACCTCTTGCTTTGGTCACACAACAGTTTTGGGCTTGCCTCCAGCAACTGCACAATCCTTTAGGGAAAGAATCCTTAATGATTGGAATTGTGCAATTCATACTGGCAGTCAGCCTTGATTTCAGAAATTTTGCAGTCATGGAAGGCATCCCAGAAACTGTGCAATCCCTCACTGAGCTCAAAAATTGCACAGTGCACTGAGCAGGAAAGTTGTCAAGTTCCCCAGAATTGTGCAATCTCTCCCGGCAACATGCCTGGAAAGTTTCTCGAGAAAATCAAGAAAGCTAAAAGGAAAAATCATCCCTAGGAAATAGGGATCCATTATTAGTTTTCCAAAGGTGGCACATTGTTATTTTTAGAAGTTTTCGCCAAGTGTCACTTTTTCCTTGATTTTAGGCATGCACGTTATAAACCCTAATTTGCTCAAATATAGTTAATCGACACCTCTAGATATCATTTTCAAATTCAAGCTTGGAGTTCTAACATTCTCAAGGAGATCAAGGAATCTTCGATGGAGTTGTTGTCACTTTTCCGAGTGAGTTTTGATTTTATTGCCTTTTGCTGCTTTTTCTGTCGCTTTTGTCATTTCGCTTATGTGAGTGTTGTTTTTCTTGTTTCTATTCATGGTTGCTGGTGTTTCAACATATTTTAGCTTGTAGAAGTTTTGTTCCAATTTGTCATTTTCCTTTCACAAGTGTCGCATCAATTTGCTTGTTTTTGCACCAATGGTCGTCGTTTCAACGACTCTCCTCGCATATTTGTTTTTCCTTCTGTTTGTTGAGTTTCTACACTTGATTCACATTGATTCATTTGTACTTAGTCATATATACACCCAATCTCACATCATCACTTAGATATGCTTGTTTCCCACACCTTCACCAGGTAGATTTGCACTTTCCTTTACCAATTTTACCTTGCCCAGCTGGGGACTGTGCAATCCTAAGGCTCAAGATGAGATCATGACCTCTAAGATTGTAGAGTGCACAGTACAATCTGGCCCAATGCGCACTACACAGTTTCAGGGCTCAGTCTGCTACCCTCGATCCCTAAGACTGCACAATGTGCAGTCTCTCCTAGTTTCTGCCAAGGCTGAACTATGCATTGTGTAGTCTCAAGCCTCAGGATACACCCTTGGATATTGGTACTGCACAATGTGTCGTGCCCACAACCAACTCCCCTCACCTGTTCATGGAAACTGTGCAATCACTCTCACTAGTTTACTAGTTTGCTGCTTCATCATGCTTTGAAGTTAGATTTGCAAAAGGCTAATGTTTTCTTTCCATGAGTGTCCTTTTTGTTCCACATGTACCAAATCTATTGAGCACGTCTCTCGAACAGTCATTGTTACCATGCCACCGAAGAGAGATTCTTCAAAAGATACCATTGAGAACAATATTGTGGAAGCAGTTGAGCGAACACCAATGAACTTGCTATTGTATGTGGACACTCAAATATTTGTAGAAAAGGATTCAAATCTAACATGGCACAAGGTAAAGGAAGTTTTTCAGCAAGGAACTTCAAAGAATATCTAGAGGACCAAAAGGCTTAACATCAGTGTTCAACAATCGAGACTACACAGTGATCCAGGTGGCTCCCGACAATGTTAAGAGTCCAGAAAGGCTCGAAAATAAAAGTCTTCAAAACGTATCCAAACCAATACCAAGTTGTAGTGCTCTTCATTACGATTATGGTGGCATAGATGACACTCAAATCCGAGTCGTTATGACCAACTCATGGCTCTTTAAAATTTGACAAGACAAGGAAAAAGTGGGGCCCACAGTGTGCCACATGGCATCCCAATCAGCAGGGGGGACCCACAAGCTTACGTGGCAATTAAGTGTTTCCCTACCAGAAACTGACACATGGCACTCTTTCGTTGGCTTCTTGCACCAGTAAAAAGACAAATATATATATATATATATATATATATATATATATATTATATTATATATATATATAATATAATATATATTATATATATATCCATAAAAAGACAAAACAAATATTAAAAAAGAACAAATAATAACCATAATAATAGTAAAATTATGATTATATTCAATAAATTAAAAAAAAAAAAAAAAAAAAAAAAAAAAAAAAAAAAAAAACAACAACAACAACAACAACAACAACAACAACAACAACAAACAAACATATATCCCTTACTATCCCTTGAGCATTTTTATAGAAGTGTGGGGATGCAAGTCAATATCAACAAAACGAAACTAGTGGTTTTCTCTAAAAAAAGAAAACATAACTAGTATAAGTTCTACTTTGAAGGCAACATTCTTGAAGAAGTTGTGGATTACAAATACCTCAAAATTGACTTCAAAAAAAATCTAAGTTGGGATGGTTGTAGAAATAAAAGAACTTTGGGGAGTTGGAAAGAATTTTATGCTTTTCAAAATAGGTGTAGAGAGGTAGAGTTATGGGACTGGAAAATCACTCAAACTGTTTTTGGGCTTCTAGTGATTCTAGTGATTCTCTATGGTTGTGAACTATGGGCTAGCAGTACATCCAAAATCCAGTGGAAACAAATTGAGAAAATTCAGAAGCGTTTGATTACAAACAAATTCAAGATTAAAAGTGCAGTTCCTTATGCTATCTTGTTAAGTAAAACAAGGGTTGCTCCTATTGAAGCAATTGTTATGGTGCGAGTCATAAGTTATTTTAAAAAAAAAATGAGAAAATGGAAGAGGGTAGATGGCCTAAGGTTGTCTTTAATGACATATTGTGCAACAACAAAAAAAAAAATACTTGGATGCATCAAAATAAAATATGGTTTAGTAACTGGGTATTTGGTTTAACATGTGTCCCATAAACAATAAAGAGATAAAATCTTTTGATATGGATAAGTTCCACAAGCGTACTTGGGATAAGGAGCTATGAAGAAAGAAAAAGTACTATATTGGAGTGTTTAATCCCACTCACAGGCATCAACCAAAAGCATACATAGAGGCCAATATCTCTTGGAGAGCCAAAATTCTTATTGCTTAGTTAAGGACTAATTCTCATCAACTCCGTTGTGAAGCAGGGAGTTGGAAAAGGCCAAAAGAAGTGTGGGAGGAAAGAGTATGCATTTTTTGTTCTTCCAGAAAAGTGGAAATAGAAAAGCATTTCGTTTTGGAATGTGAGGCTTTCAAAGACAACAAGGAAAGTTATGCAGATATGTTGGCAGCTAGCTCTTGGGATAATCTATTTAGCGAGGGGTTTGTCAAGAAGTTGGGAGCATTTATTGTGAGGCTTCACAAAAAAGAGTTGAATACATCAATTAGATGAAGAAGCAATCTATGCCATAAGCTATCTTTAGCCTAGTAAATATTAAAATAATTTTCTTTCTTTCTTTCTTTATATCATGGAGTTGAACGTGTTGGCATTATGTTTTTGGTATGGTTATATGTTACAAATGTTGTACTTGATGGCAACACCCATGGCATGGCTCTCAATATGATGAGAATTAAGAAGTACGCAGGAGAATAGTTTAGAAGATGCGTACCCATAGGTACGTCGTGTAGGGACCACGTCCAGACACGCAGGTTACCCATTCATGAGGGGCGTACCACCAATGCACACTTCAAGGCAGTAAAGCGTGCACACATGGGGTTCCTTATGTTTAATACCCCCAATGCACACACTTCAAGGCAGTAAAGCGCGCACACGTGGGGTTCCTTATGTTTAACCCTTGGTATTTAGCCGACGGTATTGTGTTATTATGGTTTTGGCCCGTGG
>APFE030337431.1:21610-63017 GCA_000404065.3 Pinus taeda | reverse complement strand
TTTATGGTACTGATATGCAAAAATAATTCAAAGTGTAAATAAGGAAGATTTGTTAAAAGAACTAGATAATACTGATTCACCCCCCCTCTCAGTATTATTTTCAACAGAACGAATATAATATGGGTGGATTCGAACAAATATAATGTGGGTGGGTTTGTTATATTATAACAACCCAAACCTTAACATATTACACCCCACGGTTATAACATATTACAAAAAAAATGTGGTGGATAGAGCAGGCCACCCCCAGCGGACCTGCCCACCGAATCAAATTGTTAACATGAATGGCATGTAACTGCCAAATTTCAAACAAATAGTTATGACATATTCCCCACGGTTATAACATATCACAAAAAAATGTGGTGGGTAGACCGGGCCAACCCCCGGTGGACCCGCCTACCGAATCAAACTGCTACCACGAATGGCATGTAGCCACCAAATTTCCAACAAATGATATGTAACCGCTATGTAAATTTTAAGTGGGCGGGTTTAGAACTCGACCCACCCCCTCGTTAACCACCATATTAAACCATTGGGCCAACGGCCCATGCCATGAAATATCTTCTCGCCATATTATATATAAACTCAAACTCGCCATTCGACCAAGGACCTGTTGAAGGCTGGAAATTAACTGCCTCAACATCAGGGAATACCACACAGTCGAGAGATTAAAGCAACTATGTTTCCGTTGAAATTGGTGGGTTCGACTGGGTATAAAGGGACAAGTTTCCCATTTTAAAGAGATTTAATATAATAACAGAATGAAAACTAATGAGATGATTTTATATTTGGTGATAAAATTACTAAATAAACTTATTCTACTTATTTCTCAGGATAGCACATCTTTATATGTGATTCAAAGAAATAATTCACAAATATAGATCATTCAATACTTTGATGAAAAGAAAGCATATATGATAAAATTAATTAATTAAATAGTTAATTAATTAGTTGGTTAAAACTCAATCACATAAAAGATCTCATTATCTCATACAGAATTACAAATCATTCAATTATGCACATCAATAGTGATAATGACTCATTGTTTTCAAAGCATCTATATAACGAAATAACGAATAAGAGATTCACTATCTAATTCAATAATACATAACGATAACATAAAGATAATAGTACCTGATGCATTAGCGCTCCACTTATGAGAAAGATTGTTGTTAGGCTCAACTTCTCAATTAGATAACATTGGATCAAACAATAGAGTAAGTTCAAAGTTGTCTTCTCAAAATTCTGGACCCCTTTCTAAATGCATGAAAGGGGTTTAAATAGCCTATTAATATTACAAAAATAGTAAACTTAAAATAAAATTCTTCAAAAAAGCTTCAACAAACTAACCTAAGATAAAGGATAGCTAAATTAGTTATTTGTTGTAACAAGAACTCTTGACTGTGCTCCAGATTGATTCTTCATATGCTCTCTGAGAGCACATATGTCCATGAGTGGCTTCAGCTAGGGGGATGTACTGGCTGCATGTGCATTTGTCCTGTAAACACTGCATCACTTAGCGTTGGAAGAATTTGTACTACTACATTCGAGAGACACCTCAACACGAGCAACTAACTATGAGGCTTCACTAAAAAATGCTAATAACTTTCAAGGTTCGGTTGTGATAAACTCTGAATATATTGAACCCTTTTCTTAGATGTTTCCTGCCAATATTATTTTACGCTTTGACATCTAGCAAGGTGTCCTTCGGGAATTCCTGAATTATATTGGCCTGCAATAAGGTATCTGTAATGTATTCAGTGAAATTTGAGGCAAGATTTTTGGCTCTGATAATAACAATTTTCGCCTGTTTCATTTTGATATCCTAGTCACCGAAGATGATATCCTTATGTGATTCTTCAATTCGAGGAAGATCATTTGATCTTCCCTGAGCATTGTCTTGCCAATCTATATACTCAGGATTTTTCTCGTTGATTTCTTCATAAAACGTCCTCAAATCAGGCAGTTGGTTTACTAAAGAATCACTGGTATTTGACAAGTCATGAATTAAAGCCAATTTGTGACAGAAGATAGCCTATTGCTTTGTTAGGAGTATATCCAGTTATGATGCCTCCTTTCGGACTTCATTTATCTCTGGATTTTCCCTCTATTGGTTTATCCTTTGTTGTAATTGCAATATATGTTCATCTTTGTCCTTCACTTCAGATTCAAATTGTAGCTTTAAATCATTAAAATGTTTTTGTAACTCAGTAAGGTTTGCTTGCCATTGTTGCTCAATTGCTTGCTTTTCAATATGGAAAGTTTATTCTAACTGAACAATCCTTTAATCTTTTTCTTTCATTAGCAGTTGTATTTATGTACCTTTATCAATGGTAGCACTAGCGTAAGCTCCTACGAACTGAGATAATCTGTTCAATTCCTCATCAGGGGCTGTTTGAGCTCCTTTCCAAAGAACTTGAAAAGGAGTTTCATTTGAAACTAGTGCTTGTGATTGCTCTAATTTTATTTTCTTCCTTGACCTGCTCATTACTAATTTATGCTTTGGACTGTAAAATACATTCTAATGTGGGATTTATTCAATCTTGAGGACTATCGTGCAATAGGGAATGCAGGAATTTTTTCCATATCATCGCAATAGTTGATTGATTAAAAATTTCAGCATCAATTTTATCCTCGGTAATTTTAGGAATAGTATTCCCTTGGGAGGCCCCACTAATAAACAAGGTTGTCCTTGTATTTTCTGGAACCTGTTCTGTCTCTCTACTGACCGTAACCTATTTTGCTTGTCTATCGGCCAAAATACCTATAATCTGAGTTTCTTCTGTTGTCAAAACATGGTTGAACTCCTCCCATACTTCATCCAATTTTTTATCCTCTTTAACTTCACTTGTTTTCTCAACAGTTATAGTAGTTGTTTCAGAGACTTGGGAAATAATTGGAGATTTTGAAGAGGAGGTTGATGCATCTGAAACTTCTGAGTTCTGATGAAATTGTTTTAACATGGATTATATCAAATGGGATATTCTTAGTTGATGATATTGATTGAATCTAACCAATTCATCAGTACTTAGATGATCCGCTGCCAATTCATTTACCATATAATACTTTGCAACCATTTTAAACAAATCATTAAACTTGTCAGGCTCGCTTGAAATTGAGCTTAGCTTGTGCTGTAACATCCTTCGCTACACCATTAGGGTCATATGGCCTGTTTAGTATAGTTGAAAAACTAAAGGCTTTTAATTGTTCAATTTCAACTAAGGAATGCTTGAAATTCTCTAAGGCATAGGTACCATGAGTGATAGGAAAACATGGCCAGGTGGATTTACTGGCATCTTTAAGTGCTTTAATTAAGCCCTTACCAACTGTTTGATAAGCAATTTCCTTGGCCATCAATTTATCTAGGACAAAAAGGGGCAAAACATGATGATGGGCAAGGCTACCAAAAACCCGAATGTAAGTAAATGACTCTTCACCAAACCACTTTCCTATAGGCTTTAAGTCTCTATTAGCTTCTGCAGTGAATCTAGGGGCTTTTTTTCCAAATAACTCTTGGTGGATAGGGAGCATGACCTCATGATAGATTTTGTAGAAGTGAGCATGGGATTTGGTTTCCCAAAGGATATCGAGATAAACAAATATATGACTAGGAAATTGATTTGTCCATTTCCATCCTAGAGATGGAAAATCATAAGAAAAACAAATTGCGTCCCTGAGATAGGCGTTCATAAAGAAAGGAGGAGTCTTTCCTTCAAGAACAGTGCTATTTTTTCTGTAATTGTGGATTTTAGTGGTCAAATTGTTGGATAAAATAGTCAACTAATCCATGATATAGCCATCAAAATAGGCTTCTACCAATGACACCCATTCTTCAGAGATTTCTGCATATTTGGATAACCATAGAGGCGACATAACATAGCAGCAATATGAGAGAAAGAGCCAACAATAGAGGCTAATGAATACATACCCCTGTCCTCTCACTTGTGCTTGTTTGCGTCCCTTCTCCATTCTCTAATCAGCTCCACAGGATTTGGATTCTCTTGCATGAATTTCTAGACGAATTGTGTATCATATTTCTTTTGAGGTTGAGGTAGATGATACATTTTCCTTAAATCCTCATCTTTAAAAGACCCAATAACTGTCTTATTTGGAGTTATAAACATTTTGTCCGTAATGTCTAGATGGTCAACAACCCATCTCACCATATTTGTATATGGTAGAATTTTGGGGTAGGAAGAAATTCTGTGGAGAAATGAATTGGCCACATCATTCCATGTTTCGTTGTTACTTGGAGAAGAATCATCAGTAGTAGCAGCCTGTTTCATGGTTATTCTTGCATTTTCATCCTCGAATAGTTTGTATATTAACTCCCAGGAGGAAGAACCTAAATCTGAAGTGCATGTAGTATTTGTAAACAATGGAGATATCTTGGACACTTCTTTAAGGGGGAAGACTGGTTCTTCCTTTATTACGGACTTCCTCCTCGCCTTGATTATTCTTGACATGTCCTTTAACTACTTTTTAGTGGAATTTACCTGTAAAGAAACAAACCAAGATAAGCAGCAAGAGCTTTATGGAAAATCCTTTCACATTAACTCAAAATTATTACAAATCATCAAAAAACTCGAAATTAGAACTATGCAGAGTGGTCATTTAATTTTCAAACATTTATTCACGTGTCGCTGACACTTGTCATTATATCAGAAAATCTTTTATCGATGTTTGGTATCGGGTGATTTTAACATAACTCAATGATCTGCAATTTCTGAAAAAAAACATAGGTGCGGGATCTATATTTTTTTTTTCTATGTAAAGACTAATTCTATTAATAAAAGTCAAAATACAGTTACAATGCGGTCGAGACCTCAGAGGAGGTCCAAGACTGTCCAGCAAGACAAACAAACTGTCCCACGGTTGGGATTAACCAGATACAAAAGCCCAGGGCTATATAGAGAGAACAGGCCAGAGTGATAGACCTCAGAAAAGGACAGATGATAAACTATGACCATACTATCTGAACTGTCCAAATAATCATGAGCAAAATTACAGAGCCAAAAACTTGAAACTATAACAGAACTACATGCCTGATGCAGAAAGACGTTGACAGAAGCCATATAGGCATAACAAAATGGACTGAAGAGCAGAGAGAGGAGCAAGGAAGTAGACATGGCCCAGGAGTCTTCAGACAACAGTATCGTGTTCTGGAATTTCCTCCTCCACGGGGCAAGGATAGCCCATCCACGTGTCATCAACATTATCCTTAATAGCTGAGTCGTTGTCGTCTGGATGAGCTGCCAACTGTCGAATGCTATCAGAACCACCCGTCGGGTGAGCAGAGGCCGGGACATCCTGTTGATTGCCCTCTGGAAGCTTGGAGACATTGCTGGCATTTCCTCCAACGTGCAAATCACCACAATTGAACCCGAAACCAACATCTTCCCCCTGTTGCGTGCTTTCTCCCTGAGACTGCGTTGAAGAGGTGTTCACTGCAACAGTGGGCCGAGCTTCTTCCTCCGAGAAGATTACCGTAATGCTGGCTGAGAGAGCAGGTTGATTGAGGCGACTGTGAAACGTGAAATGGGTGGTTTGAAAAGAGTTGTGCGGGAGTGGCCTTCTAGTTTCTGAGGTAGGGGAAGCTGAAGCCAGAGGAATGACAGGCGGAGGAGAAGGCTGAGAGTGCCCATGGCCTCCATGACCGCCACCTCGGTGACAGATACCTCGTCGACGCACCATGGAAAAAGTAACATGGTAGTTGGGAGGGGATGAAGAGTAGGACGAAGCAAAGCAGATGCCGATGTGAGGGTGCCTGTAATGCCTAAAGAACCAGAGATTCAGCACCACCTTCATAGCATTGCAAGGATGCAAAACCGGAGGTAGTCGCATGGGGGGAGGCCAGGGGTAGATATTAACAGAGAGAGCCAAGGCAGCCATTAAAGGAATACCAGGTGAAATGTCTCGAACCCACTGCGCATTCAATTCCACATGAAAAATGATCTGCCGGGACTTAACATAAACCATTTCTATCCACAGGAGGGCTTGGGTAGGTGTGTTGTCCTGCCACCTACTGTACCAGCTGTCATCATAACGCAGAGCCATCATAAATATTGTGTTAATGCACCCACATCCGGGTGTGTGTCTCCTACCTGGTGCCTATCATTCTTCATAATATTAATGTAATTCATAATTTGGGAATCCGAGGCGATGCTAGAGAATGATCCTATATGAAGTTCCAGCCTGCATTCCACTCCAAGATTTGCAAGAAAATCTACGACTTTGTTTCCTTCTCGTCAGGTATGCTCGATGTAAATGGCCCTGTGTCGAGAGAGCCAGAGATCAATGAGCTCAATCCTTTTTTCCATTCGCCATTTGTTACTTACCTTGTGCGAGAGAGTACCTCGCATGATTTTTGAAACCATATTTATAATAATCTGAGAATCCCCTTCTATGATTAGCGGAAAAAATCCTTTGTCTTGAGTTATAATGAGACCTTGCCATAAGCCTTTCAATTCCGCTGAGTTGTTAGTATCCCACCCTTTTGAACCAAAAAAACACAAAAGGGGTGCTCCTTGATGGTCTCTGAAGATTCCTCCAAATCCTGAGTTACCTGGATTGCATTTTGAGGCTCCATCAAAATTTAGCTTTATCATATTAATTGGAGGAGGGATCCACTTTGTGGGCAGACGATCTGGTGAGGGTGAATTTCCTTTGGAGATGGGCTCTTGATTCAATTGAATTTTCCAATTTGTCCAGATGGATTGTTCTTGCGGAAGAGAAGGAAAATCTTCCTTGGACCAAGAAAGGATGGAGAGGGATTCTTTGATATTTTGGCAGAGGATGGTCCAGAGATTTTCCGTGGGCATGGATTGGTCCTTAAATACCCGGCGATTCCTTTCCTTCCAAATGTTCCACATCAAGAATCCATGAATAAGCTTCCACAGGGTGTTTAGAAGTTTGCTTTGATAAGGATTTTTTTTCCGGT
The DNA here is from genome assembly GCA_000404065.3 of Pinus taeda. Classification (NCBI taxonomy): domain Eukaryota; kingdom Viridiplantae; phylum Streptophyta; class Pinopsida; order Pinales; family Pinaceae; genus Pinus; species Pinus taeda. The sequence continues at coordinate 56,077 of APFE030337431.1, read as the reverse complement.
TGCGAACTATAGCTATGACATCCCCCTGCACTCTGCCCTCATTTTGGCAGCGAAAGCTGACTTTCTCCCATAGCTTGCGCGCTATAGAGCAAGATTGCATAAGATGTTTAACTGATTCCTCTTCTTGCTTGCAGTTGGGGCATCTAGAAGGTCCATGATAATTCCTTTTTCTGAGATTATCCCATGTGAGGATCTTATTTTGACAGAGGAACCAAAGAAAGGTGGAAACTTTCAGCCAGTTGGGGGGGTCCCAAACTTTGCTCCATAGTCCATATTTGACTATACGCTCCTTGATTATTATATTGTAGGCTTCCTTTGTGGTGAAAGTGCCTTTTTCCTCACAGCCCCACCTAAGGATATCCATTTCCTCTGAAAAAAGTATTTTCCTTTTTTGTAACTCTGAAGAAAGAGCTTGTTGAGCATGTTCTGTACCATGCCTTAGGATCTAATCCGCCTCGATCCATCGTTTGTGATCCTGTATGGAGGAGGGATTCCAAAAGTTACTGACCTTGTCTAATTCATGCACATCCTGCTCCGGAAGCTGCAGGTGAGAAAGAAGGTTCTTGAGCTTTGGTAGCTACTACCATGAATCCTCCCAGAATCTAGCTGTGTTTCCATTCTTGATTTCCCAAAAGTTATGTTGTTGAATTAGGTTCCTGTGCTATTTGGATGAGTTCCATATCATTGATCCAGTGCTATCTTCTGACATATGTATTAGTTCTTCAATTGGACGGTTGCTTGCATATTTGGCGGTCCATAATGAGGCCCAGGGAGTGAAGGGCGTAGAGAGTCATCTGCACCAAATTTTTTCTCCCATGTCTTCGTTACTGTGAGTCAGATCCTTCAAACCAATGCCACCAGCGCATTTCGGAAGGCAGACTTTATCCCATTTGACAAGAGCCCACTTACGGGTGGGTTCAGAACTTCCCCATAAGAAGGAACGTTGGAGTTTCTTGATTTCCTTGAGAACCCACTTGGGGGCAGCCAAAATAGAGAAGAGGTATAGCAGCATGGAGAGAAGAACAACCTTTATGAGGACTGATCTGTTGGCCATGTTAAGAGACCTATGAGTCCAAAGGAAGAGTCGAGCTTCTAACTTTTCTAAGAGGATTTTCCAGGAGGAGTGCTTGAGATCCAAGGCTGTTAGAAGCGCCCCTAAATATTTAGAGGGAGAGCAGCAATGGTGAAACCCAGAATACGCGCTATAGCTGCTTGGGTTGTAACAGGGGTGTTGAAAAAGAAGATTTGAGACTTGATTTTATTGACATTGGCTCCAGAGGCTTCGGAGAAGTCTGACATAAGAGATTTGAGTTGACGGGCTTCCTGAACAGAGGGGTGGCCGAAAAGCATGTTGTCATCAACAAACTGTTGGTGAGAAAAGGTAGGGGAGTTTTAAAAGGATAAGCCTTTGAGGAGATGAGATTGAAGGGTTGATTTGATGCTGTGACCCAATCCCTCTGCCATGATAATGAAGAGGAAGGGAGAGAGAGGATCTCCCTGCCTAATTCCCCTGGAGGGACGAAAGGTGGGTGAGGGTATACCATTGATTAACACAGAAAAGAAAGATGAAGATAACAGACTCATAACCCACCTTACCTAAGGAGGAGCAAAACCAAAAGCTATTAGAACTTTCTGAATGTAAATCCAGCTTAAACTGTCAAAAGCCTTGGATAAATCTATTTTGAGCAGCATACCTGGTTTCTTGGAGAGCTTCAGTGAATGAATTATTTCGTGAGTTAGGATAATGTCGTCAGTTATCTGCCTGCCTTCTACATAACCCGATTTCTCAGGAGAGATTATGAGAGGGAGTAGTAATTTCAATCTGGAAGCAATAACCTTGGAAACGATTTTATAAATTATATTGCATAGAGCAATAGGCATGTACTTATCAGGAGTACTAGGCTCCGCCTCCTTGGGAATCAGCGCAATGAAAGTAGCATTTAGACCAGGGAATATCCATCTTAACGTACACAATTCCTCCACCACTTGCCAGACCTCCAGTTTGTCAGGTCCCAGAAGTGGTGAAAAAAGTTGGAGGTGAATCCATCTGGACCTAGCGCTTTTCCAACTTTCAATTGATGCACAGCCTCTTCAACCTCCTGAAGATCCATAGGTCTGAGAAGGAGTTGATTATGCTCCTCTGATATTAATTTGGGAATGTTTCTTAGAATTGTATCAATTCCCAGCATTCTATCTATATTTGGTTCTTGGTGTGCTTGCTTGAAGTAGTTGAGGAATTCACTTTCAATGCCTGTATGAGTTTCAATTCTTGCTCCTTGCTCATTCTGAATGTGGGATATATTATTATTCATTCTGCGCTGAACAGTGGTTCTGTGAAAAAAAATTGTGTTTTTTTCTCCATCCTTCAACCATTATATTCTTGATTTTTGTCTCCATAGGGTTTCTTCCTATTTAGCCCTTTCTAGAATTTGTGATACAAGAATTTGTTCCTATTTTGACAGGTCCTCAGATCGCCCTTCGTTTATGATCCTCTGCTACAAACTCTTCATTTCTTGATTGAGGGCGTTTTGAGCCTGGAAAATGTTGCCAAAAGACGTATGGTTCCAATGTTTGATTTTTCCTTTCAGGTGTCGGAGCTTCTGCTGAAATTTAGACATCTTGGAGCCATTGGGAGGAGAAAAGTTTCTCCATTCTGAGTTGACAAGGTTGTTAAAATCCGGATGAGACAACCAGAAGGCTTCAAAACGAAAAGGCCGCCGAATGTTGTGTCCAGGGAAATTCCATTGAAGGGCAATAGGCCAGTGATCAGAACCTGATATCGGCAAGATAGAAGCCATAAATTCTCCTCCCAAATGTATTGCATTGTCTGATAGAAGAAATCTATCCAGGCGAGAGGAAATCTGATGCGGTCCTTCTCTTTTGTTGTTCCATGTGAAGACACCGTTGCTAGAGGGGATATCTATAAGCCAGTTGTTATGTATGAAATTTTTTAGGTGACTCCCATCTTTGTTTCCTCTGTATCTTCCTCCCTTTTTTTCCTCCAACCTTGCAATCATGTTGAAGTCGCCCCCAGAAATCCAAAGAGGGTGTAGCCTATTTCTATTAAGCTCTGAAAGGGTATTCAGGATTTCCATTTTTTGTGTAGTCTCCTGAGGAAAATACACATTAGTCATGTGCCCATAAATGTTGGTTCCATTTATGTGAAAGATTGCTTGGATGAAGATTTTATTTGCATGTATATTGTTGAGCCGAATAGTGCACTCGTCCCATAGAATTGCAAGGCCGCAAGAAGCTCCATGAGCATCCACAATCATTACTAAACCACCTGGCCAGGCTTTCGCTGCGATTTTTTCCAGAGTGTTTGAGTTGCATTTGGTTTCCTGCAAGAATATAATTTGAGGTTTTTCTTGCATGATCATGTTTTTTAGTAGTCTGCCTTTCCTTGGGCTATTGAGCCCTTTGATATTCCAAGATACCAGCTTCATTGGGAAGAGTTGGGGAATTACTTAGTTAGCTTGGCATATCTACTTGACTCCATTAGAATTTATCCTATTCTACTAGTTTGTTGGAGATCGGTTTTCCTTCCATGCTTTTTGTTGTCTTTGGCAATAAACTTTCCATCGCAAGTACTACCAATCTGAACACCAAGAGAGTGATGTTTTTGAGTTCGCGAGAGGACTACCACCAGGTTGTCTACTTGTCATTCTGGGATTTTGTTAAAGCTTCTTGTTTTGCATGCCTGCTCTAGTCCTAGAATGTCAAGTTCTCCAATGTCTATGCTTTCAGGTTCTTCCTCCATGTACTGAGATTCTTGTAGGTCTTTATTTGCTTCTACTGTTGAACTGGGATCGAATGGTGTATTTTCGACCTCCATTCCTTGAGAGTTCCCAACAGGGGTTTTGGACTGAGTATGGGAGATAGTATTATTGGTCAGTGGATCTTCTGGGAGTAGTAAGGGGTCTTTCATCACTTCCTGTTTATCATTATTGATTTCCCTCTCAAGAAGTGAAGGGCTTTCAGAATCAGGATCATCTACATTTTCCAAAGCTACAAAATTGTTGCTGGTAGAGGGTTTTGAAGGGTTAGCTAGATGGATCTTGGAATTGGTTGTCGCTTTCTTGTGGTTTCTTCTGTGGCTAGCCACTTTGGTGAATCCATCAGGAGCTGTCTTGTCCGAGGATTTTCTACACCAAAATGGTACATGCTCATAATCAATGGGCTGAATCCATTGGATATCATCATGAAAAAACTTACCGCATCCGTCAGGGCTTGATTGAGGTGCATGTAGACGCAGATCCAAGCATACGAGGTGTATCGACTGGTTTTTGTTTCCTCTGTCACTTTGATAAACTCTCCCAGTGCATTTCCTATTTCTTGTAATGATTCTTCCTCCCAATACTCCACAGGGAGCGAATAAAGCCTTATCTAGACCGAAGCCCAGCTGAGATCTTCCTTATCAAGGTTGAAGTGCTCAACCCACCCTCTGAGATACAGACCCGCGGCATTAAAGAAGTATGGCCCTCCGTCCAGAACCCTGTTCATGTCCTCTAAACAGTTAAAAATGGCCGTAAAAAAGCCTTCGGGCCCTAGTTGCAGAGTAATGTGACCTTTTGGGCTCCATTTTGAGGCAATCCAGCCTCTTAGCGCCTTCTCAGTTGGCCATAGTCCTATAAATTTTCCTATTAGCGCATGGTCCTTCATGAACTGTATCTTGGCATTGATTCGATGGCTTAGAAACTCTACTTTTGGCCTCACAGTGGCTACTGGCTTGCATGTCGATGAACTGACCTTGGGATGATCTTTTTTACCCTGAGCATTTCCCTGATGTGAGCTTGGATCTGCATTATTGTCAATCTGTGCGTTTTCATTGTCGTTTTCCCCATTTTGGTGCTACTTGCCTTCGTCCTTTGGGGGAGGCACATCCTCCTCCCCCTGAGGTGGAATCATAGGACCTAAGATCGTCTGTAGTAAATGTGAGACCACTGAACAACCAGGCTCTGCCAAAGCTGATCTTGGTCAAGAGTACTCTGTAGTAGCAGGGTTTACAGAAACCCTAGAAGGAGGATCGCCGCTCTTCACATCCCAACCTCTTTCCGCTAACCAATCTTATTTTATCAGGTGCGGGATCTATATTAGTGAAATGTTGGAGTTTTAATAAAATGTGATATTGGCATTTGTCAATTGACCGAATGCTATATTGACTTTTGACGGATTGCGATATTGGTTTCGGAATTTAGCATTTCGGATTTTCGTTATTTCGCTTATCGGCTTTTCGTTGTTTCGCAATCGGCTTTTCATTGTTTTGTTAGTCTTTGTAACCATCGATACTACGTGTAGGTTTTAATAAGACCAATTGTTTTATGATATTTCCATTTATTTGTTATGATTTCAGGATTCGTAAGACTTGTAATTTATTTCCTAAAACTACAAAAGGATTCCCAAAAGTTTTATGCCTTTTCATAAACTTTTTTGTTTTATTCAAAAAAAAAGAGTAAATATAAAACTTATCCTATTTTATTTAAACAAGGAAGGATTCTATCCTAAAAAAAATTAAAGGGTCCCCATTATTCTTTCTCCTGAGTCTAAAGATAATGAGGGCTTGTTGAGTACCACAACAATTGGCGACACACTGGACGAAACAGTTAATCTCTGTAAGATGTCAATCTTTATCAAGAAATTTCTTTAGAAAGTTTAAAAATGACTGAAATCTAGATCGATATAGATAAATTTGAAATGAAATAATTCGTTTTATCGTAAAGTTTCTCAAAATTTGTTATAGATGAAAATATTTTTTGTGTAAACTATTCTCTAATAGGTTGAAAAGATAAAGTAAAAACTATTAGAAGCTTAGCATATTTAATAAACGTATTAGTCATTGGTAGAGCCTCTACTACCAGTAGGTGTTCATAGCCTCGACAGGGTTACCATTTAACCAAAATGAACCAGTATCCCATCCATATTATAATAACATTCTTTAGAGGTAATGAATTTCCTTTTTTCTTTCCTTTTTTATATCATTTATTTTTTACTTTAAAGTCATTATCTTGGTTTGGTAGCCAGAAAATGATAATGCCATTAACAAGTTGTAATAAAATTGAACAAGCTCGCTCGTGTAATAAAATTGAATAAGCAGACTCATGATGAGATTTCTTGTCTCAAATTTTGGTGACTAAGAGTCGCTATCTTGGTTTGGTTGCCAATAGTGATAATGTCAATTTTATTAGTTTCCTATGATCATGGTAAGCAGGCTCACAATGAGACCTCTTAACTTTTAACTTTTTTATATTTTTGAATTGAACTCTCGAAAAAATTTAAAATAAATGGATGAGGAGGTCTCGTTCACTCTTTATAAGTCTTGGATGACCTCTTTAAGTAAAATATGCTAAATATTTCATAGTAATTTCTTCTTTTATAAATGTAACTTTTCAAAACCAATTCACAACAAATAGATTTTTAAAGAGTTTCAAACCAAAATATTTCACAACTAGATGATTATCTTATTTCAAAGTTTTAAAATAGATTCAATACTTAGATTCCAATTTAAATTTTTTTCTTTCTAAATTGTACCTTAAATGAGTTTAACAATTCAAAAATAAAGAGAAACTTCCAATGTGTTTTTCAAAAGTGTAGTGCTTTTAGTAAAAATGGAAATGATATATAAAAAGATTTACATATTGTACAAAAGAACCTATGTTCTTTCAATAAAAATAATTTTTTAGTATAAGTCCATTAAAAAGAAAAATTTCCTTCTTCCCTTGTAAATTTTGCAAGATGAAAGCTGATGGACCTATCTTCTCAAAAATTTGAAAGGGGCCAAGTGAGAGTTTTTGAAATTTTATATGTTTTCCTTTATCCTCATGCACTTTATCACATTTCAAAACTAAGTCTCCGATTTCAAAAATTTTATCTTTGACTGAATTGATATCAAATGAAGCTTTGACCAATTGTTGATGGTGAGCATGGACTAGCTTAGCTTTATTTCTTTCTTCTTCCAAGTTAAGTATTTGAGACATTTGTAATTGTAAAGCAGAAGAAGGTTGTTCTTCAATAAACTGAACTAGGGCTGATGAGGGGAGAGATAGATTTGGAGGTAGGATATATTCTTTCCCGTATACCAAATGAAAAGGAGAAGTACCTATTGAGGTTTTCTCGAATATTCTATTAGCCCATAAAGAAAATATTAAAGCTTTGTGCCAGTTCTTTTGATTTTGGTCGATGGTTTGTTTGATGATCCTTATAAGATTTTTATTAGTGGATTCTAGTAAGCCATTTCCCCGAGGGTAATTATTTTCATAAATCTTAAGTTTAAATCCTCTCTTTAAAGCAAATTTAGTCATTCCATTTCCAGAAAAATAAGAAGCATTTTCAAAAATAAGAGGATGAGGGATACCAAACCTGGTAATAATAAATTGATCAATGGATTCAATGGTGCTCTCAAAATTGGCTAGCTTCAGAGGTATTGCATCTACCCATTTTGTAAACTAATTTGTTGCAGTCAAAATGTACCTATGTTGTTTGGAAGAATGAGGAACGATCTCACCTATTATGTCCAATCCCCATGGCTCAAAAGGTTGTTTGATGTTAACTAGTTGCAAGGGAATGGAAGGTTGCCTCTGTCTTCCTAAAGCAGTTTGACAAATTTTGCATCTTCTTACATACATGTGGATATCTTTGAATAAAGTTGGCCAGTAATATCGAGCATGCAAAATTTTGTGAGTTGTTATATCTCCACTATAATGTCCACCTATCAGCCCATCATGAAGTTCCTGTAAGATCTTTCTACTTCAGTTTTTTCCATACATCTTAACAAAACAGAATTGTACTTTTTCCTAAATAACACATCATTGAAGAGTTGATATTGATTGGATTTCAATCTCTCTTTTTCTTAACATCTAGTTCAATTGGAGCATAACCATTTTTCAAATAAAAGATTAAGTCAGCATATTTAGACTGAGTATTAATAGGGAGTACCTTTGTGATTTGTTAAATATTACATGTTACTTCATATATTGATGTATCATTCATTATTGTGACTAACCTGCAAAAACCTTGACCTTTTACAATTTTAGCAAGTTTGATTTCTAGATCATATTCTTGTAATGCAGTAACCTAGTTAGCCCTTTTTTCTCCAAACTCCTTTTGAATAAGCAATTTCCTAAGTGTTGAGAAAGGAACAATAATTTTAAATTGAGTTTTTAGAAGAAAATGTCTAAAATATTTGATAGCTTTGTAAACTACAAGGGCTTGCTTTTCTACTCCTTAATAGTTAAATTTAACCCCTTGAAAATTTGAGCTGAAAAAAGCAATAGGAGCTTCGATTTTTTGTTCATTTGGTTGTGTTAAGACGGTTGCATATGATAATTCAAAGGCAAAAGTATATAAAATAAATTGATCATAAAAAATGGGAGTTAATAAAGAAGGGGAATCAATTACAGCTTGTTTGATTGCTTTAAATGCTTCTCTTTCATGATCACCCCATTTAAAAAGAAAAAAACAATTATCATTGTTTGTAATGGTGGGACAATTTGAGAAAAGGACAAATCCCTTAACAAAATTGATTCAGCCAAGAAAAGATTGCATTGATTTTTTGGTATGTGGTAATGGAATTTATGAAAGTATTTTAATTCTTTCTGGATCAATACAAATTCTATGTTTGATTACAATAAAACCGAGCTTACCTTCACTAAGAAAAAAAATTGATTTCTTGGGATTTAGAGAAATTCCATACCTTCTGCATCTTTCAAATATCTGCTTTAAATCATGCAAATGATTATTTCTCTTCTTTGAATATATGGTAATATCATATAGATATACCAAAACAATTTTATTAATCAACCCTTTGAAAGCAATGTCCATCGCTCTCTGGAACGTAGCACCTGCATTCATTAATCCAAAAGGCATTTTCTGATATGTATATGTTCCCCACTTTCTTCTGAACATATTTTTAATCGGTCTTCTGGATGAACAAGGATATGATTGTATCCTAAAAATACATCTAAAAAAGAAATTAATTTAGAACCAACAACTAATTTCAAAACTTGTTCCATTTATGGGAGGGCAAAATTGTCCTTTTGACATGCTTTATTTAAATTCCTAAAATCAATACAAATGTGAATATCACCACTCTTCTTTCCAACTGGTACAAGATTGGAAACCCATTTGGAATGTCTCACTGGAAAGATGATTTTGGCTTTAAAAGTTTATTCAACTCACTTTTAATATGAGTTTCCAAATTCGGATGTATCTTCCTAAGTTTTTTTCTGAATGGGTTTAACATCTGGTACCATTGTGATAATGTGTTGAATGATGGAGGCATCATAAGTTTTCAAATCTTGATAATTCCAAGAAAAGATATCTTTATATTTCTTTAACAGATGAATAAATGTATTTATCTCTTTAGATGAGAGACCAAGACCTAAGTTAATATTTTGGGGTTTTATATCAGATCCTAGGTTAACAAATTCAAATCTCAAAGTTGAACTTTGAAGTTTGTAGTTGTTGACCTTTTTAAATCTGTCTTTAAGATCATAAAAATCCTCAAGCTTAACTACAGGTTTTAGCAGAGCATTTTTTTCCTTTGATTTATTCAGTTAAGAATCATTTTCATCCTCATAAATTACTTTGTCATGATAGGATTCTTTAGATGTTAAAAAACCTACGATATCTCCATCATCATTGAATACTCGCCAATTGGTAACATTATCGGGAATAGACAGGTGAAAAATCAACTCTATAGAAAATCAGGTGGGATTAATTTAGATGCAACATTGATAAAAAGATCAGTTATGGCATTCTGTATTCTTGGTATTGGAGAAATATTGAATGCTACAAAATGTGAAGTAAGATTTTGAATTGAGGATTGATAATGCCTAAGGTGATTTGAAACACAATGGATATTGTTTCTAACTTGTTTTATAATGATTTTAGAATCACCAAAGTTTTGAAGATATTCAACACCAAGATTTATCGCTTTATACAATCCTTGTATTAATGCTTCATATTCTACAATATTATTACTACATTCAAATCCTAGCCTACATGCTAGCATAGTTTTTCACCAGTAGGGCTTATTAATATACATCCAGCTCTTGCACCGTCACTAGATTTAGAACCATCGAAATAAAGCATCCAAAATAAAGATTCATGCTTATTTACAATAGTATCTACAACATTAACACATCTAGTCAAATATGTTTGCGAATAATTTTGAATTTGAGAAGAAACATAATTTGCTAAAAAAGGAGATTCATGAGTTGTAAAACTTCCAAAGAAAGATTCTGAAGAATAATTGCCAAGGATGTTATTTATAAAAACTACAGGCTTGGTCTCTAAATACAAATCAATGACCGAGTGTTTCATATGCTTTTCTCTGTCTACCCGAATTTGATTTGGTTTGCCATTGTAAGGAAGCTATATATGTGACGAATCTGTGGTGAAATAACCATGTAATTTCTCAGACCAATCCCTGCTTAAGATAAGACCGTAAAATTCAGGAATATTAGCAATCAAAATATCAATAATCTAACAAACCCTTGAATTTGGGGATAATCTTATTAAAACATAATTTAATTCTCCTAAGACCTTAACTTTGGTTCTATCTAAGTGCACAATTTGCATAGGAGATTTTTCAGATGTTATGTTCAATTTGAGAAAAACTGAATATGGCATTATATTTAAGGAAGCACCTGAGTCTATTAGGCAATTGTTAACATTTTTATTGAAAATCTCAAAGGTTAATAAAAAATGAGGGGTGTGATAATTGGATTGGTCTCCAATTAGAATTGCATCTGAGGTGTCAATTTTGTTAGGAGTTGAGGGTTTCCTTTTCCTAATGAGGCTTTTGTGGTTGGCGAAGGAGATGTAAGAACAACATTTAATTATTTGAGCAAAAATTTTGTTGTTGCTTAAGTTTTCTTACCTCATACATGGAAATATTAAAGTTTACTTTCTTCATATCTTCCACAATATTATACTCAATATATTTATCAAAAACAATAAGAGTTTTTGATTTAGAAGGAAAATTGGAAGAGGAAGGGATGGATTCAGTAGATTTGGCAAGAGATTTATTTGTTGTGCTTTTATCCTTATTGACATGAGTAATTGGTATTTTTTTTGCACTTGAAGAAGGTGAATCAATGGATCTTTTACTCCTAGTCTCTACAGGTAAGGCGTCTCCTTCTTCCTCATTTTCCGATGTAGTGAGGATGAAATCCCATAATCCATGTGCTTTGACCAGCTCTTCTTCTTCTTATTCTTCTACATATGAAGAATTATATAGATAAAGATAATTCTTCATCCTCTTATAGATCTAATTTAGTGTTAGATATGACATTAGTTGGTTGAGATGACAAAGGTTGAGCTTTCTTAAATGGTCTAAAAGGATTTTTTAGGAATATAAGCCCTGTTTTTTAATCTCAACCATTTCATTTAACATTGTTTTAAGGACTCACTATAATCCTTCTAAATTGAAAGGGTCTTTAGATGGTTTCTTTTTGGTATCTTCTTTGAAAGTCACTTTCTTAGATTTTCTCTCTTCTAGAATGGTTTTCTTCTCTAAGGCTAAAATCCTTTTTTCAACATATAAAGCTTCTTTCATATTATCACTTAAAGTGGTTTTATTAACTCTATCTACGAATATGGAAATATTAGAGGGCAATGAAGAAATATACCATTCTACCTATACATCTTCACCAAGTTATGAAGTATCTGGAATCTTGTTAAGCAATTTATTGAACCTATAATTAAAATCTTTGATTATTTCATTTGGGTTTGTTTTAAGATTGGAAGTATAATTAATTAAGGTAGCAGTTGTCTAATCATCTCCAAGATTTGTCAAAAAATTCTCTTAAAACGCATTCCAATTATTAATTGAATCTGATGGTAAGGAAAATACTAGGATCTTGCCGACCTTGTAAATGTATATGGAAAAAGTCTACATACACAATCTTCTTTTGTAACCTCTTTGAGATTAATATCCAACATATAATTATGAAAATATTCTTCAGCTTCAATCCCTTCATCAGGATTAAACTTAGGTAATGATCTTTCTGGATATTTAAGCAAAGGATGAGGGGGTGATAGCATGTTAACAACACCTAGATTTGTCCAAGGTCTATTAGCCATTGTGGGAATTTGAATATAAGAAGTTGTAGTAGTAGAAGAGGTTGATTATGTGGAATAAGTAGTCCCCGCACTAGTACTACTCGAACTAGCACCTGTTGGTTGGGAATGGGCGATAGAGATGAATGGATTGGTCAACTGAGAAGAAGCTAATGAGGTGGAATGAAATATAGGTGTTTTTGGTGGAGATGAAGACAAAATCTCACTAGTGGATGATTGAACTTCAAACTGTTGGGTCTTTCTTTGGTGGGACGATAAAGGAAACTCAAATGGAGTGATCCTTAATTTCTCACTTTGAGAACGAGTCAAAATATGTTAAGTGGGAAAAGATGATAATACGCTACCTTCAAATAACTCAGAATCTTGAGGCTTTTCTTGGGAAATTAAGATTCCTTCTAATTTCTCAATTAAAGTCTGAAATTTAGGTAACTCCTATAAAGGAGGTTGATCTGTTGTATTAGGGCGTGTACTAGGAGATTTGGTTACAACTTCTGGTCTAGGGTTAGGAGATTTCGAGTGAGATCTGGAAGTCGAGGCATATTTTGAGGGCGAACGACTCTTCTAATGACCTTTTGATCTGGGATTAGACCTTATTGCCATTCATAGTTGGGGGCCCTCCTTCTAGCACCAAAAATGTTAAAGGCTGGAACTTGACTGCCTCAACATCGGGGAATACCACCCAGTCGGGAGCTTAAAGCAACTCTGTTTCTATTGAAATTGGTGGGTCTAACTAGGTATAAAGGGACCAGTTTCCCATTTTAAAGAGATTTAATATAATAAAAGAATGAAAACTAATGAAATGATTTTATAGCTATTGATAAAATTACTAAATAAACTTATTCTACTTATTTCCTGAGATATCACATCTTTATATGTGATTCAAAGAAAGATTTCACAAAGTATATAATAATATAGATCATTCAATACTTTGATGAAAAGAAAGCATATATGATAAACTAAATTAATTAAACAGTTAATTAATTTAGTTGGTTAAAACTCAGTCACTTAAAAGATCTCGTTATCTCATACATAATTACAAATCATTCAATTATGCACATCAATAGTGATAACCACTGATTGTTTTCAAAGCATTTATATAACGAAATAATGCATAAGAGATTCACTATCTAATTCAGTAATACATAACGATAACATAAAGATAATAGTATATGATGCATTAGCGCTCTACTTATGAAAAAGATAGCTTTCAGGCTGAGCTTCTCAACTAGATAACTTTGGATCAAACAATAGTGCAAGTTCAAAGTTGTCTTCTCAAAATTTTGGACCCCTTTCTAAAGGCATGAAAGGGGTTTAAATAACCTATTAATATTACAAAAATAGTAAACTTAAAATAAAAGTCTTCAAAAAATCTTCAACAAACTAAGCTAAGATAAAGGACAGCTAAATTAGTAATATGTTGCAACAAGAACTCATGACTGTGCCCAAAATTTATTCTTCATCTGCTCTCTGAGACCACATATGTTTGTAAGTGACTTCAGCTGGGGGGGGTCTACTAGTTGCATGTGCATTTGTCCCGTAAACATTGCATCACTAAGCACTAGAATAATTGTGTTGTTACATTCGAGAGGCACCTCAGCATGAGCCACTGACTATGAGGCTTCACTAGAAAATGCCAATAACTTTCAAGGTTCACTTGTGATAAAGTATGAATATCTTGAACATTTTCCTTAGATTTTTCCTACTAATATTGTTTTAAAGCTTTGACATCTGGGAAAGTGTCCATCGGGCATTCCTGAATTAGATTGGCATGTAATAAGGTATCTGTAATGTATTCGGTGAAATTTGAGGCAAGATTTTTGGCTCTGATAATAGCCATTTCTGCCTATTTCATTTTGATATCCCAATCACCGAAAACGATATCCTTTTGTGATTCTTCAATTCAAGGAAAATCAATTGATCTTCCTTGAGCACTGTCTTGCCAATTTATATACTCAAAAATTTTCTAGTCAATTTCTTCATAAAATTTCCTCAAATCAGATAGTTTCTTTACTAAAAAATTGCTAGTCTTTGACAAGTCATGAATTAAAGCCAATTTGTGACAGAAGATAGCATGTTTCTTTGTTAAGAGTATATCCAATTCTGATACCTCCTTGCAGACTTCATTTATCTCTGGATTTTCCCTCAGCTGGTTTATCCTTTGTTGCAATTGGAGTATCTATTTATCTTCGTCCTTCACTTCATATTCAAATTGTAGCTTTAAATCATTAAAGCTTTTTTGTAACTCGGTAAGGTTTGCTTGCCATTGTTGCTCAATTGCTTGCTTTTCAATCTGGAAAGTTTGTTTTAATTGAACAATCCTATGATCTTTTTCTTTCATTAGAATTTGTATTTATGTAGCTTCATCAATGGTTCATTAGAACTTGAAAAGGAGTTTCATTTGAAACTAGTGCTTGTGATTGCTCTAACTTTCTTTTCTTCCTTGACCTACTCGTTAGTGCTTTATGCTTTGGACTATAAAATACGTCCAAAGGCAGGATTTCTTCAATCTTGAGGACTATCTCAGCAACAGTTGATTAATTGACAATTTCAGCATCAATGTTATTCTCGGGATTTTTTTATCGGAAGCTCGGGAGTTTGGGACATAACCTGCCTAAGATCATAAGCATGGTTGTTGGAAAATACTGAGAGGTGGGGGGGGTGTGAATTAGTCTTCCTTAGAAATTAGCACTTTTAAATGTTTTCAAAGCATTAGTTCATCTTCAATTATCATTAATGTTTATGTAGTAACAACAGTGAATAAAAGAACACAGGAGGCACAAAAATTTTAGGTGGAAAACCCCCTCAGGGTCAAAAACCACCATACGCTTTTCTAATAACTCTTTAATATTCATCTCAAATTGAAAAGAAAGCTCCAACTTCCTAGAATCTAGAAAAGCATTCTTCTCCAGCTCCCATTGGATGGACGCTCCAACGTCCGAGATTCTTCAATAATCAATTGAACAGATGCCCCAACACCCAATGAACTACAACTCACCCTAGCACCACCTTACCACCCTAAATTTTTCATAGGCTTGAACCTATTGGTGACTTCATGTACCAGCCTAACACCACCCTATAGAAGGATAAAAGAAGAATGGACTCCCGTACCAGGGAAAATGGTCCACTTTACAATGATATAGAATGATGTAGAAGAAGAAGACACACTAGACCATAACCCCAACTATGACACAACCACCTAATGATGATACTAGACCTCCCAACGCTGCCTCTTCAAATCTTGGCAGATAGACACTTGTACAATTTTTACAAAGATGCTTTTACAATGACTTTGTACAATGATAGTTTTACAATGATTGTATGCAGTGCTTCCCACTTGAAGACTTCATGTGGTGAACTTCTTGTTGTTGTTTTGCACCTTGATTTCTACTCTTCTCATGCTACCCTTTATCACTCTTCAGAACATTAGATTATGCATTGAGTCTTCTCTTGATGAATATATAATACCTGCAAAAAATATTCAAGGAAATACCCATGACATGATAATAGAAAAACTTACCTCATCCTGCAAAGCATATGTCAGTGCTAAACAAAAACAACAAATTAGAATACAAATAACCTAATGAAATTAACATATGAACATACATACAAAAGATACTTACCTGTAGCTTACCTCTGCTGCATCATTTTGCTGCACCTTGCTCTTTGTTGCCCTAGAAAGTCTAGTCATTTGCACCCCTTGACAACACTTGATCAAGTTTTTCTTGCCTTCTAGGAGCACGATATTTAATCTGATGTATCTCTATGATTTCAAATCCCCAATATGTGATATTTCGTTTTGTAGTAGCCCTCTGAGTCTTCTTTCCAATTCCACAGGTATGACCCGATTTGGATTCTTCAAGGCAAAGTTATGCCCAATCTCTCACAATGACCTAATTACAGACTAGTTCAGTAGAGCGAAGTTGTACAATGTGTCACGTGTCATTGTTTCCTCCTTCAACTCTAAAATTGATACATAGAAAACTAAATTCTCTGCACTATCTGCCACTTTTTACAGAATTCCAATCCTCTTCTCAGAGAGAAAGTTATGACGATTTTCCCAAGCTCATTTCTTTGAGATGAAATTCAATAGCGTGCAAAAACCATAAATTCCACAGATCATATATCTGAAAATATAGCGCACCAAGATCTGAAATTCAGTCACGATGTTCATCAGGATTGAGAATCAAATGGGTTTTAATTTTAGAATCTAAGACTTCGCAGAAATGAAGTTATAGCGAAAATTCCATGATCGCTACTTTTGGAGGATATATGAGATTTCTTTTTATAGAGTTGAGAGGGGCTTCTATAGAGAATGTTGGAGGGATTTTAGGAGCTTAAAAAATTATTAATTAATGACTATTCAATGACCAAAACCAATTATGAGTACCATGCCACAACCCCATAGGGTTTTAGCCCACTAACTGGGGTTACTAACTTCAAACATGAATATCTCTCAAACCATGAAGAATTACTTGTCGTGCCATATATCAACGGAAACATCTCAACAAGTAGAATCTATCTAGAAGATCCTTGACTCAAAATAGAGTAATTTGTGAAGTAAAAACTCCCTTTCAAGATCAGCGTAGCCACTGGTGTTTCTTGGGTTGAAATCAATGACAACTTCAGATCATCTTTAGATCAATAGTGGTAACGATCAATGTCTTTAACCCTAGTACGCGGTAACAAGGTCTTTACAAGGATGGATTGACAAGAAGGTCCCTAAGATGTCTTTACAGGAAACTAGGTCTTTACAGGAAGGAATGTCTTTACTGGTAGTATTCCCTTGGTAAGCCTCACCAATAAATGAGGTTGTCCCTGTAGTTTTTGGAACCCATTCTGTCTCTCTGCTGACTATAACCTATTTTGGTTGTATATCGGTCAAGATAATTGTAACTCAAGTTTCTTCTATTTTCAAAACATGGTTGAACTCCTCCCATACTTCATCCAATTTGTTCTCCTCTTTAATTTCACTTGTTTGCTCAACAGTTATAGTAGCTGTTTCGGGGACTTAGGAAATAATTGGACCTTTTGAAGAGGAGGTTAATGCATCTGAAACTTCTGAATTCTGGCGAAATTATTTTAACAGGGATTCTAGTAAATGGGTTATTCTTCACTGAGGATCTTGATTGAATCTAATCAATTCGTCAAGACTTAGATGATATGTTGCCAGTGTTTTTACCATATAATACTTTGGAACAATTTCAAACAAATCATCAAACTTGTTAGGCACGCTTGAAAATGGTTTGAGCTTAGCATGTGATGTAACATCCTTCACTATGCCATTAGGGTCATGTGGCCTGTTTAGTATGGTTGGAAAACTAAAGGCTTTTAATTGTTCAATTTCAACAAAGGAATGCTTGAAATTCTCTAAGGTGTAGGTACCACAGGGTATGGGAAAACATGACCAGGCTGCTTTCTTGGCATCTTTAAGTACTTTAGTTAAGCCCTCACCAACTGTTTGATAAGAAATTTCCTTGGCCAACAATTTATCTGGAACAAAAAGGAGCAAAACATGAGGATGGGCAAGGCTACCAAAAACCCAAATGTAAGTAAATGACTCTTCCCCAAACCACTTTCCTATAGGCTTTAAGTCTCTATTAGCTTATGCAGTGAATCTAGGGGCTTTTCTGCCAAAGACCTCTTGGTGGATAGGGAGCATGACCTCATGACAAATTTTGTAGAAGTGAGCATGGTATTTGGTTTCCCAAAGGATATCGAGATAAATATATAGGACTAGGAAATTGGTTTATCAATTTTCATCCTAGAGATGAAAAATCATAAGAAAAACAAATTGTGTCCATGACATAGGCACTCATAAAGAAAGGAGATGACATTCTTTCAAGAAAATTGTGCTTCTATCTATAATTGTGGATTTGACTAGTCAAATTTTCGGATAAAATAGTCGCCCAATCCATGATATAGCCATCAACAGAGGCTTCTATCAATGACACCCATTCTTCAGAGAATTTCTACATATTTGGATAACCATAGAGGTGACATAACATAGAATTAATATGAGAGAAAGGGCCAACAATAGAGGCTAATGAATACATACACTTGTCCTCTTGCTTGTGTTTGTTTGGCTCCCTTCTCCATTCTCTGATTAGATTCACAGGATTTGGATTCTCTTGCATGAATTTCTGGACGAATTGCATATCATATTTCTTCTGAGGTTGAGGTAGATGATACATTTTCCTTAAATCCTCTGCTTTAAAAGACCCAATAAATTCCTTATTTAGATTTATAAACGTTATGTATGTAATGTCCAGATGGTCAGCAACCCATCTCACCACATTTGTATATGGTGGAATATTAGGGTGGGCAGCAATTTTGTGGAGAAATGAATTCGCCACAGCATTCCATGTGTCATTGTCACTTGGAGGAGAATCATCAGCAGTAGCAACCTGTTTCACGATTATTCTTGGATTTTCATCCTTGAATAATTTGTATATTGCCTCCTAGGAGGAAGAACCTTCTTCCAGAGTGCATGTAGTATCTGTAAACAATGGAGACATCTCGAACACCTCTTTAGGGTGCAAGATTGGTTCTTATTGTATTATGGACTTCCTCCGTGCCTTGATTATTCTTGACATGTCCTTTAACTGCTCTTTATTGGAATTTACATGTAAAGAAACAAACTAAGATAAGTAGCAAGAGCTTCTAAAGATGTAAAGAGTCATATCAATTCAATGCGAGCTTTATGGAAAATCCTTTCACATTAACTCAAAATTATTACAAATCATCAAAACCTTCAAATTATAACTACGCAGAGTGGTCATTTAATTTTCAAACTTTTTTTCAAGTGTCGTTGGCACTTGTCATTATATTGGAAAATCTTTTATCGCCATTTGGTATCGGGTGATTTTAACATAAATCAACGATTTGCGATTTCCGAAAAAACATATAAGTGCGGGACCTGTATTAGCGAAATACTAAAGTTTTAGTAGAATGTGATATCAGCATTTGTCAATTGAAGGAATGTGATATGGCTTTTAACAGATTGTGATATTATGTTCGGCATTTCGCATTTCGGCTTTTTGTTGTTTCGCAATCGGCTTTTCATTGTTTTGCTATTCTTTGAAACCGCTGATACTACGTGTAGGTTTTAATAACACCAATTTTTTTATGATATTTCCATTTATTTGTTATGATTTCGAGATCCGTAAGACTTGTAATTTATTTCCTAAAACTACAAAAGGATTCCTAAAAGGTTTTATGCCCTTTTCATAAACTTTATTGTTTTATTCAAAAATAAAAGAGTAAATATAAAACTTAGCCTATTTTATCTAAACAAGGAAGGATGCTATCCTAAAAAAAAAAAATTAAAGGGTCCCCATTATTCTTTCTCCTAAGTCTAAAGATAATGGGGGGTTTTTGAGTACTACAATAGGACCGATAGTGGAGGACGGAGGATGGCGCAACCATGAATGAATCAGAAGAGTGAAACCTTGAGTGAGGGTATCTTAAGATGCCTAAAAGATTCTCTTGAGGGCCAGAGGTGCCAGTGTCAGAATTTGACAAGCTGATAGTCATTCTTGCAAGTTTTATTGCTAGGAGTCCAATCATGCAGTCAGAATCTCCATTTGAGTAGCGGAAATGCAGGTGTCTAGCAACTAAGAATCTTTGAAGAATCTTGTGGAATCTAAAAGATTCCTTGGAGGCTGATTTTTTCCAGTGTCGGGATGATGTCGACTTTATAGTCATTTTTCTTTGAATTTTGCATGAAGCACAGTGGTGTGCTCAGAATACTCATCTAGTAGAGGATTTTCCAGCCATCTTTAGGAAAGAACCTTTGAGAGAATCTTGAATATTACCGAGAGCCCAAAATTTCATGGTGTCAGAATTGGACAAGTTTATAGTCAATTTTACACCACTCGTCGCCAGGAATTCAATGGTGCAATCCAATTCAACAGCATATCTTTTCATTTTTTGGTCATCTTCGAAAGTGGAGATATATATTACATTTATGCCATGTCTTTCTTCTTGATTTGTTGAGGTGGTGTCTTTATTGTTTAGATCCTTGTTTACCATTATGTTGAGGGACACTTGTTACCACATAAAGTGAGATTTGTTTAGCTTTTCATGTTGAAGGAGGACCCATTTGAGTGAGAGTTCATGTAGGGAGAATGTCTCATGGAGAGACACGCCACTCAGTTTGTGGGTAATTTTCCTTATAATGACAAAGAACATGCCATGTACATCATCGTCATTTGCAGCACTTAATGAAGCAGCCTCCACTCTCTTGACATCAAGACCGGAGACGTAACCCACACTGGGTGAACTCTGTTATCAATGTGTTTTTGTTCATTGATTTTTAGGTTGTTGTTATGTTTCATCTTCTTTACAGTATGCACATGTGGTATATCATGCTCTTTAAAATGCAATTTTGCTAACATCACAGAAGTCAAATATCTTGGACAATTTTGGTCGCTGAAGAGATCGAAATCACATAGGATTTCATGCAAGGAAGGAAAGAAGCTACACAATGAAATGGATCTCGTTGTTATGAAATCAACTTAAGCAAGTGAGGCAAAGAGGAAACAGAGGTTGCAGAGAGAAAAATGGAGGAAGAGAGAAGCACAAGGAGTAGAATGGAGAAAGACGGGCAGAAGCAAGAAGGAGAAGAAAGGAAATGTGCAATAGAAGTAGAAACAACGCAGAAGCAAGCTAAAGAGCAGGAACAAAAACAGTCAGCATCATAGGAGAAGAGCAGGACAAGGAGCGTGCTCAGAGGATTGAAGTTATAGATATGGATACGGAATAGAAGCCGCATAATGAAGATGTTTATCTAATGCCGAGTGTATCATAGTTCACCGTTCATTCTCCACCACCTCCAGCAACAGAGCCAGCCCCAAGCAAGGAAGGGGATGTTGTTCCTCTTGATGATGGTATAGTAATGGATGGGTACAATTTTTCATTTGATGAGTTTCAAAATAAAATTATACAAGCATGAAGAAATAATTTTCCAAATGATCATGCATCACATGGATTTTTTAGAAAAGGGGTGATAGTGGCGGACACCAGGAAGAATCCAAATGCCATTTCCGAAGACAAATCCGCCTTTAAGTGCAACAAGATCAAACATTCAGTATTTGACAGCCGAGAATGAGAAATTAGCACATAATGTATGGGTTGTCAGGCAAGAGACATAACAACTCTGCACAACAGCACAAAACACAATTTTCACACAGGTCTACTTGGAGGAGATGAGAGCAATGATACTTGTTGAAGTATCAACACTTGGAGAAACCTTGTGGAACCTCTATGAGGAGTTTGTGACCGTACATAAATCAGTTGTTCGTTTTCACGGCCCACAGCAGCAAAGCAAAGATTTTGTTAAAACTCTTAAGAACATCCAAGCTACCATTACCTATGTGAAATAATGGACAATTTGATACAAAGGAGCAACGCTTGACCTAGTGAAGAAAATGAAGCCACAAGCAGAGCTAGAGAGGGCGAGAGTTCAGATGTTGATTCAAATAAAAAAATAAAAAAATAAAAAAAAAAAACTCGCCTCATTTATTGGTATCATTCACTCCTCATATGTACGGTTATTCAGCATTTTCGATGTCTTGGTGAAACACACAAGATCCCATCAGTTGGCTCACTCACCAAAGCCAAATCTGGGAATCAGGTCTTGCAAGACATCGAAGAGTAGTTGGAGAAGCTAAGACAGATTTACACCAAAGAACATTTGGAATTGGATAGATAAAACATGCAGAACTACATTGGTGGTCCTATCCAAATTAGAACAATGTTTCTCATGCTTTAGAAGGAGGTTGAAACTAGTTCCAAATCATTATACCTGGATGCCATGGAGGCTAGAGTCTGCTTCCATCCAGACACCATTACACGGTTTAGGGTTTTCATCGCATAGTACCGAGCTTGGCACCAATATGTGACCAAGAAGCATCAACTGGAAGTTGTTGAGCTAGAGTTTCCCCAAACTCAAGCATCATAGTGTTTTTTATTATAGGTTGTCAAGTTGTTTCTACCCTGTTTTGTCTTATATGGGTACAAGTGTAAATTGTAATATTATTTATAATTATGTTGTAAGTGAAATTCCAAGTGTTAATATTGGAATATGAAGATTCATGATGTAATTTAAATAATGATTTTATAAAGAAGTTGAAGAGTCATGAGGGTAGTCCAAAGGTCACAAACGAGAGTTAAAGAGTCACTCCCTCTTGTTATAAATAGAACTTCATAACTCATGTAAGGGGCTTTTGGGAGCCAAGCTTTTGGCTAGGCTTAGGCTTAGAATGAGCTTAGGATTATTGTGAAGAGCCTTAGCTTCTCCGTAGCGTAGAGCGAGTATAATTCTTTGGAGGAGCAAGTGTTCTTGACTTTAATGTTTCACTATTGGGGCTTGTGGTCCTTCAATGGTGTATGTATGAATGGAACTTTCACTTATAATAAAACTCAGAGCCAGCATGCTTTCATGCATATGTTGTGGAAATAGTAGGACTATTCCTGTTGTATTTGCAATATATGTTATATAACTTACTCATATGCTGATGAACTATTTCGTTTGCATTTGTATGAATCTTGTTGAATGTGTGTTGTTGTATTAATTTGTCACCTTAATTTGTGGATTATTCGGCATGTTAGCTCATGGTGTCATTATGCTGATGTGTTCCTTTCAAATTGTGAACTATTACAGGCTTCCAAGGGGTGCGCTTCCTTTTCCCTTCATGTGTTGGAACCTTCATGCATCACACTTGACTTTCCGTAGGTTCACACACTTACTCTCACCAAAGTTACCGTACTTCATTTTGCATGTTTTCGCAGTCAATAAAAAACATTACCACCCACTATTGGGACTCCTACTATCAAACCGTGTGAGGTCTAGTTGGGACATCATATCGGGAAGGTCCCCTGAATGTTGGTAGGTCCAACACCATCATAATTTCTAGCACTAGAAGCAAGGTCAAATGACAAGTTGAGACATTGAAGTCTGTTTTGGATTTCTACACTCATTTAATGACTTATTCCCAAATCATAACCCAGACATGTTTTTCTAGACACACAAATCTAAAAGTGTCAGCTAGAATTATTGATGACTTTTCAAATTTGAAATTCAATGGCGAGGTTGAAACAACCTTATTTGAGCACACCGCACATTTTCTTGATTTCTGCTCAAAGCACAATATCCACTATGAGGATGTTGGCTGTAGGTTTTTCATTCTCACGTTCGAAGGGCATGTACAAGAATGGTGTAACACATTGCCTAATGACTCCATTCACTCTTTCGAACACCTTGTCACAAAGTTGTTTTGTGTCTTTGATATGTATGATTGTAAAACTTTGTGCAAGAAAATCTTGAATTTGCAAAAAGAACCTCATGAATCTGTCCAAGATTTTCACGATCGTTTTATTCATTTTTTCTTTGAACTTCGAGAAGATCATGTTGATTATTCTTTCTTGGTTGACACATTCCTATATTTTGTTCACATTAAGATAATTCGTGCGAGCTCAAATTTTTCGAACCTCTCCAAACATACCTCAGTATTAGAGCCTCTAAATCTGCGATGGATGAGGTTGTTGTTCCAAGTGACCCTTCATCCCCTTCTCATCAAACAACTCTAGTTCTATAGGTTGAGGTGGGAGAAGTTGAGAATTCATCCGTTGATCTACCACCATCTCCTCCCACCCCACATACTCATAATTTCAATGCAGGTTTAGACTATGAATTTAATGGTTACGATGAAGTGTTATCTCCTCATCCTCCATCCTTTGGTTTCATTGATCCTCTAGATTGTGAGTTGCTTTATTCACCTATTTTGAATCCTTCTTTTGATGTTCATGAGGATCAAGTTTCAGACAAAGTCAGTGTTGAGCAACCAAATTGTGATACTATTTAAGATGATTATGTGCGGGAGCCCATAGTTGAACAAGAATTTAGGACGAAGGATGATTCTTCTCCTTCCGCACCTCTCCCTCATTATCCTAACATCTTCCGTGATCTTGTCATCACTATTAAATCTTGTGAAGGATCAGTTTCTGATCATTCTAAGAACACGTGGAATGGCGGTCTTTCATTCGAATGCGGAGAGGAAAATTCTATTTTTCCTGATCTATCCAATCTCTCATCTCATCTTTCTAGAAATATAGATGGTGAAATTTCTCATTCTCCATCATCCCCTATTTACGATTCGTCGAATCATGAGGATGCCTTTGTTTGTAATCTTGAACTTTTTGATCATCATTGTCATGATCTTTTCATTGATTCGTTTGGTCGTGATTCTGATTTTTGCACTATTGATCTTTCTAAGCCATCGGTCTTCGATGATCCATCTTCTGGTGAATTAGAACTTCCCCAAACTATCGAGGCATTTTAGCCTGAGTTGATGGTTATGTCAGGTTCTCATAGTATTGAGGTCAGTTCCCCTTCCGATAAAAAATGTGTTTAATATTTTCAGGCTCCCATCACTCTGTCACACGCAATGAAAATAAATTTGTTTTAAAAAATTTTGCATCCTCCATATGTATCACACGATCCTATGGCTCAGTGATTCCAGGAGTCATATGTTGCGAGCATGGTTGCAAAACGATTTTTTTTTCTTTATGTTCACCCATTTCCATAGTTTGAAAGTTTGTTCTTACATGTCTTCACGTTGCAATGTGTCTAGACACCACAATGCACCCACTAATGTCTTCCATGCGCGTTTCTTTCTTTCTTTTTTTCTGGGTCTTTCAAGCTTCAAACACTTTAGTTTGCATTGTGTTATCTTTTTTGTTTATTTTTGTGCTTGTATATTTTTCTTGACATGCATTCCCTCGTGTACATAGGCTAGCCAATGTGTCGGTGGTTGTATTGGAAGTATCATTTCACGTGATTCTGGCCTATTCATTGTTAGGTTAGGAGTAGGAGTAGTTGTTTTTCTTTTCTTCTTTGTTTCTTTGAATTGTTTCTTTTGCTTTCCGCTCCCCTCCCCACTTTTCTTCTTTTTGTTTTCTTTTTAGTTATAGGATAGCTTCCGCATGAGACTATGTTTGGCTTCTCAGACAAGCAGGGTGAAGTCCAAGAGGAAGTTGTACTGCTATTAATGCTTGGTTATCTATTTATTCCCTCTCTATATGTGAATATTGCATTTCTTTAAGTCAATTATAATTTTATGGAAAATACGTTCCTTCTGAAGAAATTCACAATGAAATCACGATGCCTGCACTTTTAAAAAGTACCGCCTACTCTGATTGGTCTTCTATTTTTCAGTTAATCCTTGTCAACTAAGTCGAGTAGAGTAAGGAGGGGAGGAAAACTTTAACAAGTATGTCAGAGGTGTATGTAAATATCCTTCTCTGAAGGGACAACCTCTTATGATCTCAATAAGTCAGGATCCCTCTTCCGCCCCCATGAAATAAATAAGTGCCTATGCATAGTTCTTTGAACGAATAAATATAAAAAAATGAAAAATGAAATAAAGGGCGAAAGAAGAGAAAGGATTCTTGCGCAGAGAGGTGAAGCAAGCAACTCCGTCGGGGTACTATCCAGGCTCGCTAACAGCAGAGCACTACTTGTGTTCCTAAAGTGACTCCATCGTGGTATTATCTAGGCCTGCTGGTAGCAAAGCAACACCAGAGATGAAAACTAAGACTCTGACAAATTATTTTACTTGTGCATTTTTATACTCCTCATCCCCAATCGAAACAACTCAATCTGAGTTGGCTTGGTATGTGTGTTGTCGATGAAGATAATGGTAGAGACTATATCTTTAACTCAAGCTAAGTGAAGAAGTTGCGATAATAAATGAACTGAAAAATACGTCTAGAAGAGTTAGACTTGTTTTACATGAGACAAGATCCATATAGAGAGCTGGAATTCTACCAGTGTTGTAGTGGCTACAACCACCCTCCAAAATTGTGTGTATGCTTTGATTTTGGAGCCTTCCTTCCTATACACAGGAGCTTATCTTTCATTGATCAAAGTATTCACGCTTTGAATGAGACTTATCTTTTCATTTGTGCTTGTGTTTTCTTGTTTCCACACTTAGCTGATCTTTCTAAGTCACAAGCTAACCTCCTAACTTGGTCACACATCAGTTATGGGCTTGCCTCCAGAAATTGCGCAATCCTTGAGGGAAAGTAGCCTTGATGATTGGAATTGCGCAGTTTAGACTGGAAATAAACCTTGAGCTCAGAAAGTGCACATTCATGGAAGGTAGCCCAAAAATTACGCAATCCCTCACTGAGCTCAGAAATTATGTAGTGCATTGAGCCAGAAATTTGTCCAGTTCCCCAAAATTGTGAAATATTTCCTGACAGTGTGCATGGCAGGTTTCCCCGAAAAAGCAAGAAAGCTAAAAGGAAAAAAGCATCCCGTTTCGGCAACTCCCCTCGCATATTTTTTTTTCCTTCCGTTTGTTGAGTTTTTGCACTTGATTCACATTGATTCATCTATACTTAGTCAGATCCGCACTAAATCTCACATCATCACTTATATTTACTTGCTTCCCACACCTTCACCAGGCAGATATGCACTTTCCTTAGCCATTTTTAACTTGCCTAGCTGCGCACTACGCAATCTTAAGGCTCAAGCTGAGAGCTTGACCTCTGATATTGCACAGTGCGCAGTACAAGTTGGCCTAACTGTGCATTGTGAAATTCCAAGGCTCATTCTGCTACCCTTGTCCATTGAGACTGTGCAATGTGCAGTCTCTCCCAGTGTTTTCCCAGGCTGAACTATGCAATGTGTAGTGCCCACAGCCAGTCCCCCTCCTCTGTTCATGGAAACTACACAATCACTCTCACTAGTTGAGTGGTTTTTTGCTTGATCATGCTTTGAAGTTAGAATTGCAAAAGGCTAATGTTTTCTTGCCATGAGTTTCCTTTTAGTACCATGAGTACCATAGTTATTGAGCACTTATCTCCAACATTCATTGTTACCGTGGAACCCAAGAGACTTGCTTCAAAAGATACCACTGAGATCAACACTGGGGAAGAAGTTGAGCAAATGCCAGTGGACTTTCCATTTTATGCAGACACTCAATTGTTTTTACAAAAGGATTCATATCTAACATGGCACAAGGTTAAAGAATATTTTCAGTGAGGAGCTTCAAAGAAGATCTAGAGGACCGACAGATTTACATCAGTGTTAAGCAGTTGAGATTACATAGGATGGCATGCAGGTATCCAACCTTGCCATGTGGAGATCTCATCAGCTTACAGTCCAAGGAAGGAAAGAAGCCATGAGATGAAAGCGAATCTTGTCGTTATGAAAGTAGATTTAGCAAGTGAGGCAAAGAGGAAACAAAGTTTGCAGAGACCAGAATGGAGGAAGAGAGAAGAACAATGGAGCATAGTGGAGAAAGAGAAGAAAAAGCAAGAAGGAGAAGAAATCCAATGCACAATAGCAGTAGAAACAACGCAGAAGCAAGCTAAAGAGGAGCAACAGAACTGACCAACAGCATAAGAGAAGAGAAAATAGATGCAAGACAAGGATCTTGCTCAGCGAATTGAAGTTACATATATGGATATGGAATAGGAGATGCAGAATGAAGATGTTGAGCTGATGTCAACGCACCACAAGTCACCGTTCATTCTCCACCACCTCTGCTAGCAGATTCAGACCCGAGTGAGGAAGGGGATGTTGTTCCTCTTGATGATGATCTATTAATGGATGTGTATAATCTGTCATTTAACAAGTTCTAAAAGAATATTGTACAAGCACGGATAAAGAATTTTTTGAATGATCACGCATCACATGCATTCGTTATAAAAGGGGTGATAGTGGCGGACACCGAGAAGAATCCAAATTCCATTCTCGAAGCCAACTTGGCCTTTATAGGTGCAACAATATCAAACGTTCATTGTTTGACAGCCAAGAATGAGCAATTGGCATAGAACTTACAGGCTACCAAGGAAGAGGCAAAACAATTCCGCGCACCAACATAGAACACAGTGTCCCCAAAGGTCTGCTTGGAGGAGATGAGAGCATTGATACTTTATGAAGTATCAACACTTGGAGAAACCTTGCATAACCTCTATGAGGAGTTTGTGACCGTATGTAAAGTAGTTGTTCATTTGCATGGCCTATAGTAGCAGAGCAAAGATTTTGTTAAAGCTCTTAAGAATGTACAAGTTTCCATTACCTATGTGCAAAAATGGACAATGCGATACAAAGGGGCATCGCTTGACTTAGTGAAGAAAATGAAGCCACAGGCAAAGTTGGAGAGAGCGACAGTTCGGATGTTGATTCAGAAAAACAAGCATCTCGCCTCATTTATTGGTAGCATTCAGGCCTCATATGTATGGTTATTCTGCAGTTTGGATGTCTTGTTAAAAACATAAGATCCCATCAATTGAATTACTCACCAAAGCCAAACCTAGGAACTAGGTCTGGTAGGAGATTGAAGAGTACTGGGAGCAGCTGAGACAGATTGCCACCAAGGATCATTTGGAGTTGGACAGAAAAAACATGCATAACTACATCAGTGGTCATTTCCAAATTAGAACAATGTTACTCATGCTTCATAAGGAAGTTGAAACTGGTTCCAAATCATTGTACCTGAATGCCATGGAGGCGAGAGTCTGCTTCTAGACAGACACCATTACGCATTTTGGGGATGTCATCGCACCAATATGTGACCAAGAAGCATCAAGTGGAAGTTGTTGAAATAGAGTTTCCCCAAACTCAAGCATCATAGTGTTTTATCTTATTAGTCTGTCTAGTTGTCTCTACCCTATTTTTTCTTATATGGGTAAAAGTGTAAATTATAATATTATTTGTAATTAGGTTGTAAGTGAAATTCCAAGTGTCAATATTGGAATATGAAGAGTCATTATGTAATGTAATGAGTCATTTTGTAAACAAGTTGAAGAGTCATGAGGGTAGTCCAAAAGTCACAAATGGGAGTTGAAGAGTCACCCCCTCTTGTTATAAATAGAACCTCATAACTCATGTAAGGGGCTTTTGGGAGCCAAACTTTTGGCTAGGCTTAGGCTTAGAAGGAGCTTGGGATTATTGTGAAGAGCCTTGGCTTCTCCAGCATGTAGAGCGAGTGTACATCTTGGAGGAGCAGGTGTTCTTGACTTTAATGTTCCACTATTGGGGCTAGTGGTCCATCAATGGTGTATGTATGAATGGAACTTTCACTTATAATAAAACTCAGAGTCGGCATGCTTTGATGCATATTTTGTGAATATAGTAGGACCATTATTTTTATATTTACAATTTATGTTTTCTAACTTATGCTTATGCTTATGAACTATTCCATTTGTATTTGTATGAATCTTGTTGAATGTGTGTTGTTGTATTAATTTGTCACCTTAACTTGTGCATTATTTTGCATGTTAGCTCGTGATGTCATTATGCTCGTGTGTTCCTTTCAAGTTGTGTATTATTACAGACTTCCAAGGGGCATGTTTCCTTTTCCCTTCATGTGTTGAACTGTCATGCATCGCACTTGACTTTCTGCAGGGTCACACTCTTGCTCTCACCAAAGTTACCATACTTCACTCTACGCGTTTTCGTAGGAAAGGCATAACATTACCACCCATTGCTGGGACTCCCACTCCAAATGATGTCAATTCTAGTTGGGACTTCATATCAAGGAGATACTGTGAATGTTGGTGTGTCTAACATTGTCAACACAACCTTCCTGAATGGGGTTTTTATCTTCAAAAATAAATTTGTTCTTAGTAATCGACACTCCCCACAACATATAGCAAGGAACGGATTTGTAATATGAAATGGACCAATTTTCTAACTAAGTTTCCAAACAATCAATCATTGAAATATTATCCCACTTTAATTTATGGTTAAAGCTCCGAGACAACTCTCTCCACATAGCCTTAATGAAAGGACAATGAACAAAAATATGATTTGTAGTTTCACAAATATTTTGACACAAATAACACCAACTAGGACTAGACCAAATCTAGTTTTTCCCATTTTCCTAGGTTTTTTTCCAACACAACTCAAATGGAAATTATGATTTTAGGAGGACAACCTAGTGCCTATACTACTTTCCACCACCACTTCCTTTCTTCTCCTTAATATTCAACAATTATAGTATCATATCTAAGCTTATCAGTAAGCACTCCAATTGCAGTATTCCTTGACCAAGATAGTTCATCGTCCTAGTCCTTTATACATATGGAACCATGTTTTACAAGTTTTCGTAATCATATCATTCAATAGAAAGTTCATACCTTAATTGCAAATCCTTTTCATATTTCCATTCTTGAATATCAATATTAAGAACCACGAAAGTTGCAGCATCTCTTAGTCATGTTATCCATTTTTTCATGTAAAGGAAGGCACAAGGCTTCTGAGAGTCTAATATTCCCACAAAAAAATATTTAAGGGTCTTCTCCAATGACCAACTTCTTCCTTTTCCCTACCTTCCAAGAAACCTAATTTCCAAGGATATCAAAAGCTTTCACCAACCCTTTCCAATATTGGAAGCCCCTTTATAAGACTTCTTGTATTGTCTAATCCAGTCTTTTGGCTTCTTATAATAAAGATATTTTGTTGAAAAAAAATCTCCATGGGCTTTTAGACAAACAACAAATATGACAATGTTATAGTACCTACTATGTTGACACCCTTGATAGTACTAGTTGTTCTAGCTTCCAAAATTATTCTACTCAGACCCCCTACAACCAAAAGAAACAAGAAAGAAGATAAAGGGAACCCCTATTTCATGCCCCTGAATGCTCTAAAGAAGATTTATGGTGAACCATTGTTCAAGACAACAAAATTTGCTGGCTATAAATATCCCATAATCTAATTGATAGACTAAATATTTAAGCCAATTAGTAAGAGAATCGATCTTAGGAACACCCAATTAACTTTATCATAAGCCTTCAGGAGGGAAATTTTCATCACTACTACTCAAAAAATTTCCACCTTTATTGTGTGAAAACCTTCTTGTGCAATCCCTATTGCATCATGAATTTTCCTATTAAAGAGGAAACCAAAGTGCTCCCTTGAAATAGAAATGGAAAAATTTACTTCATTTTATTTACATTTAACTTCAAGATGATCTTGTAGATAGGGCTGAAAAGGACACTTGACTAAAGTGGTATAGGTGGATATTGGAAGCCACCCACCTATTCCTCTTGGACCACTTTCACTATTTTCTATCAATTTCCCATCTTTCAGCACAGTTTCCCATTTTGGCAATTTTCTATTTTTGGCAATTTTCAGGTCCTCAACTTCCATAATTGTTTTGAGGCTCTAAATGGCATTTTTTGGGGGAAATGAGTCAACATGGATTCAATCCATGTAAAAAAACAAGACTTTTTTTCTTTGGATAGACCTTTCTAATCAGCTATCATGCGCGCCGAACGGAGATCATATGCCAAAGTTACGACCTTGGGAAGTTGACATTCCAAGTAACCCTATCAAGTTCCATAGCTTTGGTGTTTCATCTCCTATGGTTAGTTTTTTGGATATTTAGGGTTTCTCATTGTTTCTTCATGATAAAAAAAGGTCGAGGAGCCTCATTATAACATATTTCATAAGGCATGTAGTCATCACATCTCTTCTCATAGATAAACTACCATTACACGAGCTAGTTTGCCTCCATTCTGCGTGTAAACAATTTTCAGCATTTGTTATTTTATTAATTGAAGTTAAGTTTCATTGTATCTTTGTGTTTCTATTTAAATTTTTATTTCACCTCGTTCCTTCATAAATCTAGATCATAAAGTCATCAAAAGTATAGGAATCATTCTTTTTTGGTATTGAGGTTATAAACATAGCATTCATGGCATACAAGATATTTCATATCCTTCTTGATTCCTTAATAACATGAAGGATATCCTTCTCCAAAAAATCATAGATCCCCATATACAAGTTTATTTTCCAATCATCTAGACCTGGACTTTTTGCCTTCATGAAAGATCCCAAGACATATTTTAGTTCTCTAATAATGTCAACCTCCATGATAATATTCATTTTTTAATTAAAATTCCTTGGAAATAGTCTTACCACCCTCATTATTTCACCAATGTTATTTTCATCCTTTTCCACAAATAAAAAGTGAAAGTATCGCTTAGCATCCAAGGCTAAATCACTGAATGAAGTAGCTTTATTCCCATCTAGTCCCTCTAGCTCCCAAATAGTCATGAAGTTGTTTCCATGTGCAACAAATCTATGGAAAATTTTGTGTATGGTTGTCTCCCTCGGCTAACCAAATGGATCAAGTTTTCTTTGCTCAACTTCCTCCAATTCTAAAAGATGTTTCATTTTTCTTTCATAGTCTCTCAACCTCCCTAACTTCTCCTCCAAGAAAACCCCACTAGAATTTTGCTCAAATTGATCATACAAAGTGATTTCAGCTTCCTTTAAATATTTTTGGTTAACTTTGGATCTCTCTTGAACCTAATTTGTTGCTAATCTTTTTATGTGAACCATATTGTTTTGGAACTATCACATGGTTGAGACCCCAATCGACTCTTCATAACTTTTCCAAATACCAATGACCAATTTTCTAAAACGTTCCTCATTTAGCCAACTATAATTGAATTTAAAAGGTATAGTTGATATTTGATTCACCACTTCTAGTTGAAACAAAGTAATCAAATGATCTTAAATACCTTGGATACCTAGCCATGATTTATACCTATTGACAACTTCTAGAACCCTCTCTACCACTAGGTAGATATTTAGATATTTCTTGATTCTAGCCCTACCTCTCCTCGAGTGTCTCCAAGCAAGTGCTACTTCATGTGGTTCAACATCCACTAGTTTTAAATCCTCATAAAGGTGAGTAAAATAATATTCCAATGGGTCTATCCATGTGATGTCATCCAAAAACTCTCGAGCATTCATAGTCATGTTCAAATCTTCACTTACAAGCATGTTTTTCTCTAACAAAATCTCCCAATCCTTTAGATTGTCTTATTAGTGGATTTTGTTGTTATAAGGTGCATATAGGCTCACAATCCCAAACACCTAATGCAAACATCTTTCCCTTCGTTCTAGGAAATACTTGCATAAAGATACAAAATATTATTGATGTCAAACCTATCATTTTGTGGAGGCACCAGACTCTTGGATAGACAATGTGCATCAATTGAGTGGGAATTCAAATTTTTCAGTAAAGAAGATAGATATTCAATATGTTTTTCCCCAAGTCACATCATTTCCTAAAATGGTATTATATATGGCTTATAGATTATAAAATTCCTTTTGAGAGCTAGCCTTTGAGGGTGCCTCCTTACCAATGATCATGGTGGAAATACTTTTGTCATTTTTTCCACTCTAAGGACCCCTTCAATGGTTTGTTGTTTTCCCTCCCTTGCCTCAACTAAGGTCTTCTACTTGGCTTTCAACATAAAAGACTTCCTCTGAACCAAACTTATTTTTGAGGCTATTGTCACTCAATTTAAATGTTTAAATCATGTTACATTTTATCATCAATACGAGGTACATAAGCTTGTGAGATGAAAATATTATATGTGTGGAATCATATCATTAATGATTCCTATGCTATGAAAATAACTCTACAATTTAATGCTTTATAAAACATACTTTCCATTAAAAATAGAATAGAGCAAATAAAAGATATTATAGATCTCTATAATATCATTGGGTTTATGTTTACGAGAGCGTTTTTGGCACATATCACAGTCCTTTGTTTTAGAGGATCAAATTCTTATGTGATACAACACAAGAAAAAACATTCTTCATCCTTTAGTGTATGATTTCTATAGGGAGACAACACTCTTGCAAACGAAAGCATGTAAAGAATGATTGCAAACAATATTCAAGAAATCAAATCATGAAAATCAAAATTATAATATAGAAATCAAACATGGGAATTTAAATCTATTTAACTGAACTAATCTAACAAAGAGAAATATATTGCAACATAAACTAGATTAGGGGGGCCTTCCTAATGAAATTGTGTCGCAAGAGAAATTACAACATTGCTATTGGATTACACAAAAACCATCAGAATAACATTACCTTTAAGTATGGGGGATTACGCAGTGCATTATATTAGATATCATTTTTGGGATTCAACTGCGTTAAGTAAGTCATTCAAACGTATGACCATTTCCATGAGAGGTAGTCGTAACTGACTAATTTCTCATGATTTTTTGAATAGTTCACTTAGCACTCATTGCATCGGGTGATGCTCACAGGGGTGAAGAAGTGGGATTGAAACTAGTGAAATGTGGAGAACGAATCACATAGCATCAATCATCACTTCCGGGGCTTGCACCCGGTAACCAGGACTTCCCAGGAGGTCACCCATCCCAGAACTCCTCTGGCTCAAGCGCGCTTAACTGTGGAGTTTTTCCCCACAATCAAGCCCACTTAGCTTGCTACCCCATTTGCAAAACCTTAGCAAGTATTGTGCCTCATGAACCATTCAAGTAGAGATCCCTTGACTCTTTTTGAATTTAAGTATGGGGGATTACGCAGTG
>APFE030337431.1:0-18194 GCA_000404065.3 Pinus taeda | reverse complement strand
CTGCAAAAAGAGTTCTAAGGTACTTGAAGGGAACTCAAGACTTTGAAATCAAGTATACACAGGTGGACGACTTCAGCTTGATTGGATACTCTGATTCAGACTTCGATGAAGACAAAGAAACTGGGGTATCTAATTTAGGATATGCTATGAGTCTTGGATCATGAGCTATCTCCTGGAGATCACGCAAATAATCAGTTCCAGCAGATTCCACAATAGAAGCAGAATACGTGGCAACAACTGAAGCAACAAAAGAAATTGTGTGGCTCAGGAAAATTCTTGAAGATTTGCAGGTAAAACAGGTACAATCAACTCCACTCATGATTGACAATACCTCTACAATAAAGTTGGTCAAGAACCCAAAGTCCCATGATCGAACGAAGCACATCAATACTAAATATCATCTGATTCGACATCATGTTGAGGCCAAAATAATCCATCTCCGTCACTATTCCACTAATGAGCAAATCGCAAACATCTTCACCAAAGCGATTGGAAGAGAAAAGCTTGAACGATTCAGAATGATGCTTAGACTCACCAACATCCCTTCAGATTAAGGGAGGGAATGTTGACACCTAATCATTAGGATTGGATGAATATAATGTAAATAAATAAAAAAGTAATATGAACAGTCATCGAGAGATGAAGTGAAAAGTGTCTCCCTCATGTATATAATGACGACCAACCTAAAGGAATAAAACATATGAATCAATTTTGCTTTGAGGAGTTACTGCCTAGTCTGACAAGCCAAGAGGCTCATTCTATAACGCAATATGAAGGCGATGTGTAATTTTGTCCATGCTCAATGATGAGTTGACAAGTGTCCCTCTTAAAATAAAAATAAAATATTCTCTAAATATAAAAGAAATGACGGCTATAATAAAAAACAAAATTGACTATGTTATGCATTGATTTCAAACTTTTGTTATCCATATTGTTATTCAGAATGTCTTTCGTATTAATCACATCATCAGTTTTAGATCGATATTTCGAACTATCTAATATGGTTCATCCTCATGACAAATATGAAAAAACGAATCTATCATTAGGTATAAATAACAGAGATGCATAAGTCCCAAAAATAAACGTTGGAAAATAAGGATAAAAAATAAATATTTTAAGTTTTAAAATGAATGTTAGGTTAGAGTTTGGTCAAAATTCTATCTAATAATAATATTCAAGAACAATAATTTAGTTATGAAAAGAAAAGAAAAATATAAATACAAGTGAAATAAATAAACTAAATAAAAAAGATAAACATTGGGATCTAAAAATTCTAAATTATATAAATAAATAAAAGATTAATAATAGAAATCAAAGAAAAAGGGAAAAAATATACTAAACAACTATTATAGAAATAACATAAAAATATAAAAGTATAAAGTTGACCAAAAAATAAATAAATGAGTAAATAGTTTTTTCAACATTATATACAATATCCTAATATCTTAAACATAAGAGTCACATAATAAAAAATAATATAAATTAAAATTACATAAATTATTAGAATTTAACATTTTAAATATAAGTAAAGCCACAAAATATCCATAACAGTTAAAGAAAGAACAAAGAAAAGACACATATAAAGTCAAACAGATAAAAATGAATAGAAACATTATATATATATATATATATCACGATACATCATGAAAATGGGAAGAAATCCAACTCTTACTTAATTTCCAACCATCATCCTTGTTGAGATTCTTCACCTGCTCTTCAATTTCAATGGCCTCCTGCAACTTCCTATTATGAAAGTGATCAATCTTAGCGATGGCACAGGTATCCTTAATGCAAAAATGGTGCATAGTTTCCTATGCATGCTCAGTTATAGTTGAGGAGCAGGAATGCCCGTGTCTAATGTTTGCAGCATGCTCTTGAATTCGTTGATTAATGGAGCGACCAGTTTCCCCAACGTAGGGAACCCCACAAGAGCAAGGGATTGAATAAACCCCTTTCATGTCTTTAGGGTCAACTGGGTCCTTAACTAATCTAAGGGAGCTTCTAATGGTATTAAGGGGGCTGAAGGTAGCTAAGACCTTATGCTTCTCAAGAATATGAGCAATCTTTTCAGTGGTCCCATAGATGAAAGGAAGTTTAACCATGGCAACCAGATCATCAAGAGCTTTTTTAATCCTAGGTCCCTTAGTGGCTCTTTGAAAATCTCTAAGACCTTGATGTTTGTTATAGCCATTATTTTCGACAAAATTCAAAAGATGGGATTTCTCATCTTCAAGGTTATTGCAGTCATAAATTCTTATAGCATGGGTAGCTAGAGTGTTAAGAAATCTTAATTTTTGTGCTGGAAAATGATGATAACTTACATGAAGATATTGTTTTGTGTGAGTTTTGTTTACGAAAAACTAGATGTGATAAGGAACTATCTTCCAATCTACAGAGGAGAACATCAAGGAAAGGAAGGCAACAATCAACCTCAACCTCCATGGTGAATTTTATGGAGTCATATTGAGAGTTAAAATGATGAAGGAACAAATCAAACTTCTCTTGCTCATGGGGCCATACAACACAAGTATAATCAACAAACCTTTTCCAAATCTTGGGGCGAAATTGAGTTGAGGCCAAAGATTTGGTCTCGAAATATTCCACAAATAAGCTAGCAATCGCAGGGGAGAGCGGGGATCCCATAGCAACACCACAAGTTTGCTCATAGAATTCCCCTTGGAAGTTGAGAAAGGTAGAGGTTAGGCACACGCCGACTAATTTCATAGTGTCATGATCAATAATTCTATTTATTACACTAATGGCCTCATTAATAGGGATTTTTGTAAAAAAAGACACAACGTCAAAGTTAAATAACAAATCACCTGGGTCAAACCTTATATTTCTGCAGCCAACTAGAGGTTTGAGCTTTTGGGCAAGGAATTTAGTAAAAAGATAAGTGGGTCCACCTATCGCGTTGACAATAGGTTTTAGAGGGATCCCTTCCTTATGAATCTTGGGAAGCCCATAGATTCTGGGGTAAGGGAATTACTCTCAATAATATTTTTGCTAACGGGGTTAAGAACATGATTAGATTTTATGGCGCAAACAACCTCTTTAGTAACTTTTTTAATGGGGTTCTTATTAATTTTTTGTAACTCCCGTTATTGTAAAGTTGTTCCATCATCTTACTAATATAGTCAGATTTGTCTAAAATTACAACAACCCCACCTTTATTGACTTTGAGAATGATAATGTGAGGGTTATCTTTTAAGGATTTAAGGGCAAGGAACTCATCTTTGCTTATGTTACTTTTGGGAGGCTTAGCTTTCCTAAGGACTATGGAAAAATCTTATTTAATGACCTCTTTAATATTGTCCGGAAAGTCTGTAATCCCTATTCAATGTTACAAATAATATCTTCAATGGGAATTTTTGTTGGGGTAAAGGCAAAATTCAACCATTTTTCCAAAATGCGAAAAATATGAGGATCAAAATTCATCCTAGATAAATTAACCACCATTCTAGGGGAGGAGAGAGAATTATTATTATTATTATTATATTCATTGTTATTATTACCAACTTTGTTATTAATATTATTATATTTAATATTATAACTAGGGGAATAATGGAGGGGTTAGGCAAAGGAGGGATGGAGGGATACCAATGGGAGTATGATGGTGAAGGTGAAATGGCTTAGCCTGAGTACTTACATGACTTTCTTTCCATGCTTCATGAGGAAGAAGAGTGAGGGACAAGAGGACAGGTGTGAGGGATATGGCATATGGGAGCAAGGAGAGGGAAGGATATTGATTAGTGAGTTGTCTTTAGTACGATTTTTTAGAAGTTTTTCTGATCTAATTTCTTTAAAATCCGCTAGAAATTTAATGAAACCACAAGTTTAATGAATAATCCCTACACAATCGAAGTGCCTCAAGTGTGCTAAATCCATATATATAAAGTTAAAAAAACTAGTTTAAATAACACAAATCAAAATTTCACCTCAAAGT
This sequence comes from Pinus taeda, assembly GCA_000404065.3. Taxonomy (NCBI): domain Eukaryota; kingdom Viridiplantae; phylum Streptophyta; class Pinopsida; order Pinales; family Pinaceae; genus Pinus; species Pinus taeda. The sequence goes on along the minus strand of APFE030337431.1, from coordinate 14,248 downwards.
TTTCCATCAATTTCAACACACGAAAGTCTAAAAACTCACACTAAAAACAACTCCATTGATTAAGATATGAGTGCATGAATTAGGGAGTTTGACTTGATGAGGATTGATTAGAGGATGGGGCAGGGCCACATTGGCATTGTCTTGAAACGGATAAGATAACTCACGGGTAAACGAGGGTGAATGGGATAACAAAGCACAAGAGTTAACGCGAAGAGGAGTGGTTGTCGGGGAACCTATGTCCAAAGCGAGTACGTTGACAACAAGATCAGGGCTTAAGGAATCGACAGAGCCGACGTCGGATGCGCCGAGAGAGGAATACGACGAAGAATGATTGACATATCTGGAATACAGACAGTTGGACGAGTCGACAATTATAAGACGATATCATTGCTATTAACAAGGCAATTCTTTGAAATCATGTTCCTAGAATCAGAAGTCAAGATCGACAGGGGTTCGCTTGGGACAGAAATGCCAGACCCAACATCCTGATAGTGCAAGGAAATGTTAGATTCAAATTGATTGATTGACACGAAATTGAGGCTTCTAACCCAAGAGTTGAGAGTTGATATTTGACTTCCTCCAATCCGGTGCGATGATGAAATCGTGTTGGTGTACATGCACTTAGACTAGCTGTGTTGGTGTACATGCACTTAGACTAGCTATGTTGGTGTACATGCACCTAGATTAGCTCCAGTTAACTTATTGCTTGCATGTGGCACATGTACACATTAACATAAGATAAAGCACACTCAGCTTTAGTTAGCTTTAGTTATTGCATGTACAACTAAGCTTAACTTAGTTGCTTTTATGTATTTATTCTAAACCAATATTGTAGAATCAATGTGAATTTCATTCTTTTCTCAATTCTTGCTCGCTTCCTTCCTTCTCTTGCAAGCTTGTTTATTGTTTTGCAGATCTAGATCTGTGGATCTCAAAAATCTTAGATGGTATCAGAGCACAGGGATTTGTAATCAGTGCACAAGCAATTTTATTTGCAGGTTTAGAAGATTGAAGCAACAACAAAGAATGGAGTCTCAATTGGAGTTTCCACAATCGGCAATTCTCACTCCATATAATTATTTCGAATGGAAGCCAAAGATTCAACTTCATCTCAGAAGTAGAGGCTTATTTCGAATAACCATGGAAATGGAAGTTGAACCAACATCGGCAATGGAGAAAACAAGATATTTCAATCGCATGGACGAGGCCTTCGGCATCCTATGTTTATCTATTTCTCCGGAACTGCTATTTCATGTTGAATCATGTTCAACTCCAAATGAAGTATGGAAAATTTTGGAAGGATTGTTTGGAAAACAGGATGAAATGCAAGGTCACATTCTCGAAAACGAGTTAAACTCATTAGATCCGAGAAACTTTGAGAACATTCAATATTTTTTCACAAGGTATAAAGCCTTGTTGGTTCAGCTGAAAGGATGCGGGATCGACAAATCCAAGCAAGAAAATCAGTTGATTCTTTCCATTTTATCAAAACTTGGTCCAGAGTATGCAGTATTCGTCTCTACATTCCACACAGTCAGATCTGCAACTGGTGCAACTTGGAAGATGCCCTCACTGGATTCTTTTATTGAGTCTTTGATGCATGAGCAAGATAAGCTCATCAAAATGGGCACACTTAAAAATTCCAAAGCGCATGCACTTACTGTGCATGCAAAAGGAAAGGAAAATTCCAAAGACCATCATAAAGGAAAAAGGAAGAAGGATCTTGATCCAAGAAAGGGAGGACATCCCAAACCCCCTGATGGATCATCTGGCTCAAAGGAAAGGAAAGGAACGAAAGGGCAATCAATGTGCAATTATTGCCACCGTGGTTTTCATCTTGAATCTGCATGCATGAAGAAGACTATAGATCTTATGGCGTAGACACTCCAGCAACACAATCTTGGAGACCACATTCCTGAGAATGCTAAGAAGAAGTCTAGAGAAAAAGCACCAGATCCAAGAGGTAACAGGCATGCTTTGATTGCTCTTAATTCTGCACCACAAGAATGGATCATCGAATCAGGAGCTTCACATCATATGGATTCTTCAAAGGAATCCTTTTCTTCTCTACATGCATACTCAGGTCCTCCCATTCTCATGGGGGATAATTTTGCAGTTGCAACAACTAGACAAGGAAAAGTGCAATTCGAAGATGGAAGTTTTGAAAATGTCTTGCATATTCCAAGGCTTTCTGTGAATCTTCTCTTAGTGTATCAGATGACACACACAGGCAACAGAAGGAAAGTGGAATTTACCCCAGATTCCGTGAGCATTTATGACATGCAAACCAATTTGAAGATTACATCTGGCAAGGTAAATGATCAATCTCGTCTGTATACATTTTCTGATTTTGTTCCTCAATCAGATTCTATTTTTCTACTTACACATGAAAATCAAGAAAGTAGGATTTGGCACGAGAGATTTGGGCACTTGAATTTCAGATATATGCAACAGCTTAGTAAGCAAGGGATGGTCAAAGGATTGCCAACCATTGAATTTTCAGATGGTGTTTGTAATGGATGTGCTCTTGGAAAGCATCCACAAGAAAAATTCGAGAAGGGGCATGCATGGAGAGCCTCTTCACCTTTGGAACTTGTACACAGTGATCTCATGGGTCCATTTCTGGTGCTTTCAATGAGCAAAGCAAGATATGTGTTTTCATTTATAGATGATTACACGAGATTCACTTGGGTTTACTTCTTGAAACTCAAGTCTGAAGTTTTTCAACATCTAAAGATTTTCAAAGCGCATGCGGAAAATTAGTCTGGAAAACGAATCAAGATACTCCGCACAGATAGTGGGATGGAATATGTCAACAAAGATATCAAGAATCTTTGTGATGAAGCAGGCATACAGTTGCAGCATACAGTTCCTTACATTCCACAGCAAAATGGCGTGGCTGAAAGGAAAAATCGATCTTTAAAAGAGATGGCTAATTGCATGTTGCATGCAAGATCTCTTCTGTCGAAATTGTGGGCCGAAGCTATTAATTGTGCCTCATACATCTAGAACAGATCTCCTCATAAATCTGTTACTGGAAAAACACCTTTTGAGGCTTGGATTGGCATGCAAACTGAAGTTAGTCATTTCCGCATTTTTGGATCTCGAGTATGGGCCCACATTCCTCCAAAGAAGAGAAAGGATTTGGAGCCTCAAAGCAAAGGATGCATGTTTGTTGGATATTCTGATGAAGTCAAAGGGTACAAATTGCTTGATATCCACACTGAAGAGCTCTTTATTGAAAGGAGTGTAAAGTTTGACGAAGATATTTCGCATGCACCAATAGATGAACTTGTTACCAAGTTTCCATCACCACTCATTGATGAGTATGCAGATGAAACTTCAGACCAGCATTCTGATGACGATGAGTCTCTTCCTGTGACCCCTGTTAGACCACCAGTTTTTGAACATCGAGATCATACTTCTGCACGTAGTTCGGAAGATTCTCGACCACCTTCAACACAAAAATGGCGCAGCATGAGTGATATCCTTGATGATCCTGCCTCTATCCCTCTGTTTGAGGAAGATCCGCAAGCACTCTTAGCTATGGAGCCATCCATGCCCATGCATGCTTATATGATGCATGGATCTGATCTACAAACTTATGCAGAAGCAAATGGGCATCCTGAATGGGAAGCCGGCATGGATGAGGAATATAAGTCTCTCATTGAGAACCAGACTTGGGATTTGGTTCCGCTACCTTCAAATCACAAACTTGTGAGATGCAAGTGGGTTTACCGGACCAAGAAAGCATCAAATGGCCAAGTTAGTCGATATAAGGCACGATTGGTAGCAAAAGGTTTTCAGCAAGTACATGGTGTTGACTATGATGAGACTTTTGCTCCAGTGGCAAAAATGGATTCCATTCGGCTAGCTCTCCCCATTGCAGCAGCAAGAGGATGGGAGGTGCATCATATGGATGTGAAGAATGCCTTTCTTCATGGTGATCTCGAGGAGGAAATCTACATGGAGCAGCAACCGGGATACATGCAGAATTCATCTCTGGTATGCAAACTAAAGAATTCTCTGTATGGCCTCAAGCAGGCACCTAGAGCATGGTATGCGAAGATGGATTCTTATTTGTTATCTCAAAATTTTGTACGCTGCAAATCTGATTCCAATGTTTATTTTCTGAAGAAAATTGACTCCTTGTTGATCATAGTACTCTACGTAGATGATCTTTTGATAACGGGTAGTTCAGCTTCTGTCATTACTAACATCAAAAATGCATTGCATAAGCGGTTTTCTATGACCGACATGGGCTTGCTAAATTTCTTCCTTGGACTAGAGATCCATCAGCGTGATTATGGAATTACCATTTCTCAACCAAAATATGCCAAAGATCTTTTGGCACGATTTCACATGAGTGACTGCAAGCCAGCAGCCACACCTTTCTTATCAGGGATAAAGCTTGAGAATGGCAAAGACACACCATTGGTTGATTTCACATTGTATCGCCAGCTTGTGGGAAGTCTTCTTTATCTCACTCACTCCCGTCCTGATCTCTCCTATGATGTCGGAGCAGTTTCTAGATACATGCAGGAGCCACATAAGTTACACTGGAACGCTGCAAAGCGCATCCTTCGATATTTCTAGGGGACAATCACCTATGGGATTCATTATGCAGGCAATTGTTCTTTGAATCTCACCAGGTTCACAGATTTAGACTGGGCTGGCGACACCATTCATCACAAGTCTACTTTCGGTTATGTACTTAGTTTGGGATCCGGCCCAATTTGTTGGTCAAGTAAGAAGCAGGCTACCATTGCTTTATCATCAGCAGAGGCCGAGTATAGAGGAGCAGTCAATGCCACTATTCAGGCAATTTGGCTACAACATTTCCTATCTGAGTTTGGGATTAGTGTCCATCATCCAATTGTCATTTGGTGCGATAATCAAAGTACGCTAAAGTTTTGCAGAGATCCAGTGCAGCGACAGCGTACCAAACACATCGAGATCCACATGCACTTCATTAGAGAACTCATTCATGATGGGATCATCGATCTTCAGTACTGTCCTAGTTCTGAGCAGATTGCTGACATCTTCACCAAGACTTTCACTGAGCAGAAGTTTCGATTCCTGCGAGATCGTCTCAGGGTGAAGGACACGACTGCCTAGCAGTTATCTTTTCTCTACTTTTGCATTATATTTTGAGGGGGGGTTTTCTTCCCACTGGGTTTTCCCTCTTTCCTATTTTATTATGCATTGTATATGGGTACCTAAAATGGCCGTGTTGCCGGGACTCATTCATTTTGCATCACACTCACCTACGTTATGCTTAAGGGGGGGTGTTGGTGTACATGCACTTAGACTAGCTGTGTTGGTGTACATGCACCTAGATTAGCTGCAGTTAACTTATTGCTTGCATGTGGCACATGTACACATTAACATAAGATAAAGCACACTTAGCTTTAGTTAGTTATTGCATGTACAACTAAGCTTAACTTAGTTGCTTTTATGTATTTATTCTAAAACTAATATTCTAGAATCAATTTTTTATTCTTTTCTCAATTCTTGCTCGCTTCCTTCCTTCTCTTGCAAGCTTGTTTATTGTTTTGCAGATCTAGATCTGTGTATCTCAAAAATCTTACATCCTCACATAATTACAGGTGAAGGTTGGTGGTTTGAGAGGATTAAAATTGGTTTTGTTGTTAATCTCAAGGATTGAAATTCATGAAATTGAAAGTTGGATTCTGAAATAAATTTATTCGAAACTGAGGTGGTTTAGATGCCCATTGTAAATTTAGACAATAATGATATATGGGGATTATATGTCAGAGTTGCATAATCTATGCCATGGTTAGTAATTTCTGCATTGATAAGTAGATTATTTTTAACTCAAAACCGACACATGTATTGAGTAATTGGACCACATTATTCCTCTGCGAACCCATCACATCACTTACGTTATTTCGTTGAGAAAAATCGTTAATGCTTAAAGACTATTTTTCCACACACCGCTTGTAATTCCCAACCTCAGTCGAACAAAACTATTTGTATTCCATATTCAATCACCATGTTCAGGACGTGTAACTTACACAAATGGGCCACTCCAAGGAAAATTTAAATACTTGGTTCTTTGATCACAAAGGAGAACAAAGTTTCCATTGTCGTCATTTTCCTCCCCACACAACATTTCTGCTTAATTAAAAACTAAACACCAATATCTTAACTTCTCATGCTAATCTAGTTAGGGTTTCCGACATAACTGGGCCATCAAGAATGGATGTGGACAAAAAAGTGGAAGTGAACAAAATCAACACGTGGAAACTATTTGAATTGTTCTACTACTAATAAGCAATGCCATTGTGTAAATTAGCTTACAATTTTTTTTTCCTAATATATTGTACTAAGTACAAATAGCTTCTCCCTCTGCACTTCACACAACAATATTTCTGCACATTCAGACTCCATCTCCTCCCACACAATAGCACCTCCACACATTCAAGCCCCACCTCCTTCTGCACAACAATACTTCCGCTCACTTTCTTCCCTTGGTTGAGAAATGTCGTTGGCAATATAAAACAAATAAACAAACAAAGCAACGAAATGAGTGTTGAAAAAAAAGTTTTCATTATAATTAAATAGCAAGTATTGAGGGAGCACATCGAATAAACGAGCCCATTGAAAAGATTTAGAAAGGGAGAACATTGAATAAAGGATTTTATGACAATAAACCGAGAAGACGACCCCATGAAAAAGGTGTGATGTGTATCATTAATATAATTTTCCACTGTTATAAAATAAATTGAGGCAACTGTTGGTTGAATAAAGATGCCCATAAAGAAGGCAGTAGCTCTTAAGAAAAGTTGAAGAAATCACCACCTTTTTAAATTGATTAAAGTAGCATTTGCCCCAGATGTTGCAAAGAAAACGCCGTAAGGCATAAAGTGCGGAAATCCATTCTGTATAGTCTCTAAGAAATCACAAGAGAAATCACAACGTTTCCATGAAGAGTTTCAATCATTGGTAGAAAAGATAAACATCAAATGACACAAAAAGAGTCATAGTCCAGGAATGATGTGGATACACTATTTCAGAATTTATGTGTTAGATGCGACACTAAAAGAGAGTCATAGGCGAGGAAAGATGCAGATATATTCCCAATAAACATTATTTCAGAATGATATACTCCCAATAAACATTATTTTAGAATGATATACTCCCAATAAACACTATTTCAGAATTTCTTGTGTTTGATGCGATAATACATTCGATTTCTTTGAAGGTTTTCTATGTTATGTGACCTACTGAACATAACAATTGAAAGGAATGGTTAGTAGGAGCTTTCTTTCCACCCTCCGACCTCCTCCGTTGCTGCTTCCTCACAACAATCTTCTTCTTCCTGCAATTTCCAATCACCATAATATGAAAAAACATATTTGATTTCATAGGATTGAAGTAATTGGATGGGAATTTATATGAAAAAACACAATTACATGTTCGGGTTATGGAATCAAAATTAATTTGATAATAAATTCTGGGAATATTTTAGAATTTGAGAATATGATAGAATGTGCCTAGTCAATTTGTTTGACCTGTTTCGCCTTAATATTATTTGTAATCTCTCTAAGATTCTCATATTCTACAATATTCATGGATCTTGAATATACTCAAAACCTACCATATTCATGGATCCATGAAAATCTAGAAAAGTATTCAACTTTAAAGTTTAAACTTTGTATTGCTCACTAAGATTTTCAAATTCTACTATTCATATATCTTGAATATTCTCAAAATCTACAATACATCCTTTATATCCATAGATCCTTTATATCCTTAAATCCATTAAATTCTAAAAAGATATTTAACTTTAAAAGATCTAGAAGGAATAAGTTTAAACCTTTTATTGAAATTATCTTCTTACATCTGTAAAACAAAATTTGAAAATGAAATTTACAGTGATTGGTCAATATCCAGAGCTAATATGAATCCATCCTATTACCATTCAAAAAAATGTTTCTGATATAAAGAGCCTCTGCATATATAGAATCTACCTTAATAGTGAATGTGAGGCCAACTTTTATCTCCCCATAGTAGTTCTGGTCTGGAAGGACAACATTGTAGGAAGTCGGGGGTAGGCTTCCTTCCATGAATACTCCCTCCAGGGGAATGTTGTGCATCACAATCAGAAATACAAAGATATATGATCAAGAAACAGAAAAATTGAAAAACGATGAGAGACTGCAGGATCTGAAAAAATGACTGAGATCATAATGTTGGAGACTCAAGCCAAAGTCAAAACCAAAGCCAAAGTCAAAACCGTCAATAGCCAGTGCATTGAAAAAGGAATCAGATCATTAAAAGATAAGTGAAGATCATTAAAATATATTTACAAACCATTCAAAAGAGGTTAAAAAATAGAAAGTCTAAATCCAGTGTTTGAACGTTGCAAACAAACCATTAAAAGAAAGGAAATTACAGAGCATAAAATCACAGGATGTGATGTAGCCTCTTACCTGAACAGAGGAAGCTGAGAAAAGATACTCAGATAAAACTTGGCTTGAAAAACATAAATGAAAAACTAAATCCTGTTTGGATTTTCGTATTGGCAGGGTGGGGTATGCGAGCAGGCTAATGCTTCCGAGAATGCAAAAACAAAATTCAGGTTCGCAAAGTGAACTCAGTTCTACTGGTGACCATTAGATTCCAACCATTCTCGTATGCCGAAAGCATTCTCAACACACCCAAGAAAGTTTGGATTCAGCAAAGGGCATTGAAGACTCCTGCAAAGGCATTAACCACAAAAAAATTAAGCTTGAAAACTCTCTAGTGGGCTGGAGAAATTCACCAAGATCTGCTCCTCAAGATTGATTTTGATAAATTCCTACACATATTAGAATGGTATATTACTTCAGATATGATGAGATCACTGGAATTCCTGATATAGTATCTGATATGAAAAACCAAAGACAAAGTCAAAACCGTCAATAGCCACTGCATTGAAAAAGGAATCAGATCACTAAAATATAAGTGAAGATCATTAAAAGATATTTACAAACCATTCAAAAGAGGTTAAAAAATAGAAAGTCTAAATGAAGTGTTTGAACGCTGCAAACAAACCATTAAAAGAAAGGAAATTACAGAGCATAAAATCACAGGATGTGATGTAACCTCTTACCTGAACAGAGGAAGTTGAGAAAAGAGACTTGGATAAAACTTGGCCTGAAAAACATAAATGAAAAACTAAATCCTGTTTGGATTTTGGTATTGGCAGGGTGGGGTATGCGAGCAGGCTAATGCTTCCGGGAATGAAAAAACAAAATTCAGGTTCGCATAGGGAACTCAGTTCTACTGGTGACCATTAGATTCCAGCCATTCTCGTATGCCGAAAGCATTCTCAACACGCCCAAGAAAGTTTGGATTCAACAAAGGGCATTGAAGACTCCTGCAGAGGCATTAACCACAAAAAAATTAAGCTTGAAAACTATCTAGTGGGCTGGAGAAATTCACCAAGATCTGCTCCTCAAGATTGATTTTGATAAAGTCCTACAAAGATTAGAATGGTATATTACTTCAGATATGATGAGATCACTGGAATTCCTGATATAGTATCTGATATGAAAAACCAAAGCCAAAGTCAAAACCGTCAATAACCATTGCATTGAAAAAGGAATCAGATCACTAAAATATAAGTGAAGATCATGAAAAGATATTTACAAACCATTCAAAAGAGGTTAAAAAATAGAAAGTCTAAGTCAAGTGTTTGAACGCTGCAAACAAACCATTAAAAGAAAGGAAATTACAGAGCATAAAATCACAGGATCTGATGTAACCTCTTACCTGAACAGAGGAAGTTGAGAAAAGAGACTCGGATAAAACTTGGCCTGAAAAACATAAATGAAAAACTAAACCCTGTTTGGATTTTGGTATTGGCAGGGTGGGGTATGCCAGCAGCCTAATGCTTTCGGGAATGCAAAAACAAAATTCAGTTTCGCAGAGGGAACTCAGTTCTACTAGTGACCATTAGATTCTAGCCATTCTCGTATGCCCAAAGCATTCTCAACACACATTGGTAGATCTTTCATATCTTGAACATCTTAATTTTCTCAACAAAAATGCGCGTGTCAAACTTGAAACCTTGAATCTTGAAGGTCTGAGATCACTGGAATACCTGATATAGTATCTTATATGAAAAACCAAAGCCAAAGTCAAAACCGTCAATAGCCACTGCATTGAAAAAGGAATCAGATCATTAAAAGATAAGTGAACATCATTAAAATATATTTACAAACCATTCAATAGAGGTTAAAAAACAGAAAGTCTAAATCAAGTGTTTGAACGCTGCAAACAAACCATTAAAAGAAAGGAAATTACGGAGCATAAAATCACAGGATGTGATACAGCCTCTTACCTGAACAGAGGAAGCTGAGAAAAGATACTCAGATAAAACTTGGCCTGAAAAACATAAATGAAAAACTAAATCATGTTTGGATTTTGGTATTGCCAGGGTGGGGTATGCGAGCAGGCTAATGCTTCCGGGAATGCAAAAACAAAATTCAAGTTCGTAGAGGGAACTCAGTTCTACTGGTGACCATTAGATTCCAGCCATTCTCGCATGCCCAAAGCATTCTCAACACACCCAAGAAAGTTTGGATTCAGATAATCTAACATTTTAACCTTAAAATTATCCAACCAACCTTGTTCAGAATATGATAAAAAAAAGTACCAGATAAAAATATGGTTCTACTATTTGAATAAAAATATCGAGTACAAGTCAAATTTGCAGGAATGCTACACATCAAATACGAAGAAGAAGAACACAGCTAATACTTAGTGTAAACGCAAATGTCAATCGCTGGATAAATGGATGGATGGGATGTTACTTTGTAAGTTGGAACAGCTGGTGGAAGCGTGGGAATTGAAAAGGTTGGAGAGTAATGGCAACGTTCAAACTGCCACCTGCACCACATTGCTGGTTTGGGTTGGGGAGCAGCATGACCAGTTCCGAACAGTGGCTCAGGCCCATCACAGGGCTCAGATGGAGAGGATTTCCCCACGGATATTCCGCATCCTCTAACCCCAACCTCCACCATGCAACCACAGAAACGTTGTTCACCGCACATGGTATCCCTTTGTGGACTTGCAGCTAATCTATCACAGACCTAACATAATCGTTGCCTATTCTGGACAACCCTTGCTGGACCTTGCGCACCAGGGTCGAGAACGGCTCGTCGCGGAGCTCTTTCACCTTTGCTCTCGCATACTTTGGTACCACAACGTTGCCCGCGTATTCTCTGGGAAGAGGGGGATCCATTCTGGCCCTGAATTCCACCGGAAACAACACCGTGGAAATCTCATCATTCTGCATTTCCAACGCCAGACTTCTTGCCCTCCACACGTGCGCGGTCACCACTTCGAAACTGGTGCACTTCTTGATCTTGCCATCCTCCATTGCTTTTTCTTTGAGGCGATTCAACATTTCTACAGAAACGGGAAAGAGCTTCAGCACAAGCTTTGGCCGCGGTGGTATTTTGATCGGTTCTGACTCTGTGAGTGCCCCGTCGCCGTCTCTTTCACTGGAAGCTATCACTCCCTTAGTAAAATGGTTTATTCTTGTATTTTTCATCAATCTACAAATTGGTCTAAATGACCTATGTATGAAGAGGTATCAAACCTCTATTAATTACTTGAGCGAATGTATAAAGAGAATAATGAGGCCAGTGGGCTTTGTATTATAAATTGTAAGCTTAAGAGGATTAGAAAATTTTCATATATATCTATATATGCTTGGAGGCTAGAGGCCAAGTTAGGCCATGATTTCGATATGATTTCAAGAGACAACATCATGTCAAATAATATAAATGAATGTATGTGTGAAGTGGACTAAAAGCCATGGTTGAGTAAAGCCTTGAAGGGGTAGGCTTGAAGGGTCAACATATACTCTTTAATATTAAAGGTTATGCAACAAAACGACCTTATACATGCATTAACAGTTACAAGGTGTAGGGCTAGAATTCCTAAGTCGATACACAAGACTTTGGAAGGAGACAGTTTAACCCTCTTCAACCTTGTGACTAGGCACAGTGACAAAGTGCATAAGTAAGGGAAATAAGGACCATCTTTGGATTAGTGTTCATGACCATTACATGAACCCCAATATTTTTCCCCAAATTTCTCAAAGGGAGGACCAAGGAGAAAATCCCAGGATCAAATCCCTAGGTTGATCTCACAGTGGAGCCATTTTTGACACTCGATGGAAACTATAGCTACGAGTCATGTGAACAAAAGGTGTGATAGAGGATGATGTCACCCACGGTGTTGGACCCTGGAGAATTGGATGGAAGGTATGGTATAATCTTTTGGGATCTAAGTCCTAGGGTTACTTGGCATAGTGGGACTAGGAACTAATTCATCCGGCGTAGCTGGCAGAGGACCCAATCTATTTATAACATGACTCATACATGAACCATACTGCATAGGGTCTAGTAAGACCCAAAGAATGCCTAGAAAGTTAGTGTTAGTGCTAAGCGGGGATCAGCGTAGGACACTTCACCACAAAATTCATTTCGTAGAAGTATTGCTTGGTGCTTGGTACCAAAGTCGTGGTATTTTATTTCCAGTAAAGGCGTGGCATAGTGGGTCGGTTTTCATCATGTGAGGTGGAAGGCTGGAGTCATGCAAAGGTATGGGGACATGTTGCATGTGGCGTCTACAAGGATCCACGCAACCCCAAAATTTCATCCTGAGATTTAAGGAATTCCTGAGATTTAATCCTATGGATGAGGTGGCCAAGGAGGGGCCCATGACTTCTTAGCTCACCTATGTCTATGTATGAGAATTTATTTGTTTAGAAGGGTATGGTATGTGAGTGAGTCAACAATGGATATATGTGACCTAGGATATGAATGGTATGGAAATTTCCATGTGGCCTATGATGTGTATAACCACGTTGGAACCATGTGGGGAACACATGGGTGCCATTTGGGAACCTTGTGGGTGCCACATTGAAATCCTAATGAAGTGGAAAAATATAATTGGGAAAAACCTTAATTGGTCATATATCACTTGATCTGGGAGTTAGATAAAGATAAGTTTTATGTCATATATGACTCACGCTTACGAAAAATATGTGCAAACCATTGCATCCCATCTCTCTACAAGAAAATTTGATAATATATAGGAAAAGAAAAGGAATCTTGAGTAGGGGGGCTCCCGAGGAGAAATAAGAATATGTTTTGCTCTTAGATATTATTTTTTGTTTTATGGACTTTGAATTACCCGTTCAAGTGCGAAGGACCCAACTCTTGTGGATGAATAACAATATGATTGTTTCTAGTTGCAATCATTTTTGTTTAATTTTCTATGCTACCACTGAACTCCTTGATTATGATTGTAACTTGCTTTTGCTTTTGATGAAAATATCCCTAAACTTACAAAGAAGATAATGTTGAAATCAATTAGTTTATTAAAATAAATTCTTTTATTATAATTACAATTAAATATTTTTAGTTTAGTTTTTTTATGTATAATTACAATAATAATATTTTTAGTTTTTAGTTTTCTTTAGTTAATACATCTTCTAACCATGTTAATTAATTTTAAATAAATAATTTTAATGAATTAATTATAATAACAAAAAAAATTAACCATACACTTCGAAACATCCTGTTACATTAGGAACTCAAGATAATTGTAAAATGAATGAGTGTTACAATTACCAATATTACGATCTCACCTTATCTTAACATAAACGATTTCGAAGAAGGAATTTTACCAAATAAATGCAGTAGTTTCTATTAAAGCCTAAGGGTTTTAGGGGGACATAAAGCAAAATAATGATCACAAATATATATTCCTGTTTAATTGAAAAACGAACAGGTTTAAAAAAAATTACACGGCAGAAATCTAGAAGACTATTATGCATACCAAACCAACACATGCTCATCTGAAACTGATTTTGCAAAATTAAAACTGTACAATATCAAGATATACAGAACATTAGATACAAATCCGAAATGCCAATTCTTTATTCTTCAGGCTTTTATATAACATCTTACAAGACTGCTGCTAAAATACAATTAAAACGTTTAAAATTACATCCAATTACATGACTAAGGAATCTGTACAGCTTACAAGTAATGGGGATGCATAAGCACCTGGCGTATCTTTCTATGCTACCACTGAACTTTTCAACATTTACACCCCTGCCGTGTTGGAAAGCCCCACTCATATGATTACAAAATTTACAGTATATGATTTTTAAAGGTATCATGACTAATTTTATACATAAAATCTCTCTGGCAGT
>APFE030337428.1:45398-56680 GCA_000404065.3 Pinus taeda | reverse complement strand
TGCTGACATTCTAAGCACCGTGCTAGGTACTCGACAATGCTTTTCTTCATTCCTGGCCAGAAATATTCTTTCCGGATTAATGTTATCATCTTTTGATAACCCGGGTGACCCGCGTAATGGCTGACATGAAATTCATCCATAATCAGATTTTTAATTCTGCTTTGATTAGGCACATACAATATTTGCTTGAAATAGATCAATCCAGCGTTATCTAATTCATATTCTTGTTGGCTGTCCTCTCTAGCAGATTGATGTATTTGCAGTTTTAACTGCTGATATTTAGTATCTTGGTCTGCAACTTCTTTTATTATTTCCAAGAAGGGACTTTTCCACCCACTAATAGAAACTTCATACAAACTTTGTATTTTCTGGCTCAAGGCGTCTGCCACTCTATTTTCCTTCCCCTGCAAATGTTTTATATCGAAGTCAAAGCCGCTTAGAAAGTACACCCACCGCGCTTGCCTAGCGTTTAAAGTAGGCTGGCTGAAATAGTTGGTCAAACTGTGATGGTCGGTGAGCAGCAAAAACTTCCTGCCCATGAGGTAATGCCGCCACATCTTTAGGGCATGTATAATGGCAGCCAACTCTAAGTCATAAGCAGAATATTTCTGCTCATGTTCTTTTAATTTTCGAGACTCGTAGGTAATTACTCTGCCTTCTTGCATCAATACCCCTCCCAATCCTTCTTTACTAGCATCCGTACATACTACGTAATCCTTATTAGGATCAGCTATACTCAAAATAGGCGCTGTGGTGAGCAGATGTTTCAATTGCTCGAAACTTTTCTGGCAGCTTGGGGTCCAATGAAACAACTTTCCTTTCTTCTGTAGTGAGGTAATGGGAAATGCTACTTTAGAGAAACCTTCCACAAATCTCCTATAATACCCAGCTAATCCCATGAAAGATCGGACGTCCGCTACATCTTTTGGTACAGGCCATTCCATTATGGCTTTTATCTTTTCCGGATCCACTGCAATTCCATCCTTTGTGATCACGTGACCCAAATATTGAATTTCTTCTTTGAAGAAGTCACACTTACTAAACTTAGTGTACAACTGATGTTCTCGAAGGGTCTGTAATACCATTCGGAGATGTTCATAATGCTCTTCGATGGTGCGTGAATATATTAATATGTCATCAATAAATATCAGCACGAATTGGTCCAAATACGGATGGAAAATGCTGTTCATTAAACACATGAAGGTTGCAGGGGTGTTGGTGAGCCCAAACAGCAAGACCACAAATTCATAGTGTCCATATCTTGTTCTAAAAGTTGTTTTTGCGATGTCTTCATCTTTAATTCGGATTTGATAGTAGCCGGATCGTAAATCAATCTTAGAAAACACCATCGCGCCTTTTACTTGATCGAACAATTCATCGATCCGTGGTAAAGGATACTTATTTTTGATGGTCAACTTATTCAACTGTCTGTAATCGATGCACATCCGGAGGGTGCCGTCCTTTTTCTTGACAAATAATACTGGGGCTCCCCATGGAGACACGCTAGGACGAATGTAATCCTTGTCTAGTAACTCTTGCAACTGCATTTTTAATTCTGTCAACTCAGGTACACTCATTCTGTAGGGTGCTCGTGATACTGGTGCGGCCCCTGGTACCAACTCAATGGTAAAATCTATGTTTCTTCGTGGTGGTAGTCCAGGAATTTCCTCCGGAAACACATCTGTAAATTCCTGTATTATAGGAATATTATTCAAAGAGGCTGATTTATCCTTAGAATTTGCATAACCCACTTGGATGGCGTAAACCTGACATCCTTTCCGTACACATTTTACCAATTGGTTTGCGGTTATCGGTCAAACCTGCACTGGTCGCTTAATCCCCTGCATTTCTTTTCTGTTTCCTTGTTGATCTCTGTAATAAATAATTTTGGTTTTACAATCAACTAATGACCAGTGTTTCTCCAACCAGTCCATACCGATTAGAATATCATAGGAACCGAGAGGAAGTACGTTCAGGTCAACTGTTATTGGTTGGTCTGCTATAGTAAAAGGGCAATCGTTGATCTTGGCTGTTACCCGTCGTTTGGCTCCGGTAGCTAGTTGCACTAACCATGGGTTTTTAAATTTAACATATTGTAAATTACAACGTTCCACTACCTTTGGGTTCACATAGCTTAGTGTGGCCCCGGGATCAATTAAAACAGATATGGTAAGGTTTGAGATTTTACCCTTGAACTCGACCATGGTTGGCTGATATTCCGCCTGTCGGTCTTCCAAAGCCGCATTGATTCTGGGTACACTTCGACCAACTTCGCCAACTGTTGAGGCTTCATGAATTTGGGATAACTGTTCATTCCCTTTTCGTTGTGGGCAATTCTTAATGTAATGGGGTCCCCCACAACCCCAGCACTACACCGGGGGCCTTGCTGTTCCTTCACTGTCCAATCTGGTTTGTTGTTCGCTGACTTTGGACTCATTTGTAGTTCTCAACTTAGATGCAGTTCTTGTTGCAAATCTGCTATTTGTTCCTTTGCCATTTCCTTTATTTCCATTGCTGCGATTTCCTTTGTTGTTTCCAACTGCCTTAAAACCCTTCTTCTCATTCCATTTCCTGCTAGCAGTTTCCCCTTTCTGTTTACCTTGTTGATAGCAGATTCTAGCCTTGCGGATTACTTCATCCATTGATTTTGGATTGTCAAATTCAATCCTCTCTCGCATATATGGGGGTAAACTGCTAACGAATCGTTGCACTTTCGCTTTTTCCTCCCTTATATATGGCACGTAGCGGAGTAGGGAAGTAAAACGGGTGATGAATTCATCCATAGTCTGCTGCCCCACTCGCAGATCATGGAATTCTCTCGCCTTTTCATCATAGAAGCGCTTAGTTAAATACCTCTCTTTAAAGAACCTTTGAAAATTTTCCCATGTTATGTTCTGCTCGATGACCCCTTTTACAATCTTCACCTCCTCCCACCATAAGGTGGCCTTTCCCTGTAATTGAAAAATAGCCAGTCGTGCTTTAAGATTGTGGTCATATTCATAAAGCTGAAAATACTTGTTCATATTGATTAACCATGCTTCAGCTGCTTCTTCTTGTTCTCCGTCAAAATATGGTGGTTTAATCTTACGGAATTCCCCTTGTAATTCTATCCTTTGTCTTTTCGAGGTTTGTTGTTCAAATGCATTATCGGAACATTTCTCCTGCTCCTCCGATCCTTCGAGAGGTATGTGATGGTTCTGCTCTTCAGACATTCTTTGTTGTTCTGCACTAGGATTAACTGGTGGTTGATTTTGTCTGTCAGACAAACTTTTCAAAATTCTTTCTTGTTCCATCGTTAATCGGGCATTATCTTCTCGTAGTCGAGCCATCTCATTCTTTAGCTCCTGTACTGTCTCCAGAATTTCTTGATTTGTGATTCTGGCTTCTTCTCCAAGCTGTACCCACAGTTCTGGATTATTTTCTGAGCCGGGCATGCCCTGTCCCATTACAGGTCGTCGCGGTGTATTATCTGCCCTCCTCATGTCTTTGTCCTCAGAACCTGATCCTGTGCTTCATCATAACAACAGGAAAAAAAATGTTCAAGGGTAATAACGAAAATGACTATTTGTTTATTTATTTAATACAGTGTCCTTATTAATCATTGTTGTCTTACCCAGAGGCCACAGTACTGTATCTGGGCTCTGATACCATATGTCATAACCCTCTACACAATAAATAATACATACAAAAAAATCTTTTAATCTATCTACCTAAACAACATCACCTTTTCGTTTCAAGGCGAATAATGGTAAAGTTATAATGGTTAATTCTGATTCACATATCGGCGGAAACGTAATAAGGGTTGGTTGTCTTTGGTCATTACCACCCTTGGCATACACACATAAATGCATCCATAATTTCATAAGTTTTGGCGGCATTAACTAATGGTTCAAGTGCTAGACAGCTGTCTCCTCGGTTATCACCCTCGATTCGTTCGCTGATTTTTTTGGTTTGGTAGCTGGCTAGATTAAATGCCACAGCCCTACCTGCAGCCTTCTCGGGATTTCCACAGTGGATGAACGACGAGGATGACACCTGATGATCGGACGGTGTAAGTTGAGTTGCCTCTGTAGAAGAGGTACTTAGGGTTTCATTCATTCATTCTTTGTGCATTATTTGCAGAGCCGCTTCCTCCAGATCGTAGAGCTGCTTCTTCCAGAGATGTTTTCTTCCAGTGTCGCCCCCATGCCACTGTAATCAATGGCTTGGGTCTTAGCTTGATTCACCACTGTTCTGCTTCTTCTGCGGTGTTGCAGTCATTGAATTTATTGAAGGTGGAGCCATTGCTGGCTTCCACTCTGAACCTTCCATTCAGCTACCAGGTAGTCCTTTTCTCCCTTAACACATTTGATACACTTGTTTTCTTTTCCATTATATTTTGTAAATGCAATTAATTGCCCATTCGCATACTGGCTTGGAACTGTGAGACGGTTCACAGAGACCAGCGACTTCAAGGAGGCTACAAGGTTTTTGCTGCCAAATGATCATCCTACAGGTAAGTTCTACAATACCCAGTAGGAATTTATTAATTCCCTCCAGCTCCAAAGTCATTCTTATTGTTGTTCTCTTTCTGTCAGGGGTAATATCGATTACTATTTGTGGCTTGAGCGTAAATGGTATTCTTGGACAGGGTATCTCCATACTCGATGTTCTAAGCTCTGTCCTGGAGGGTTATCTCAATGATGCCGAATGGCATTTCATTGCAGTTTGTTCTGATTAGTTATAATTTACATTTATTTCTTTACGGCTACTCGATTTCCTTTGAAACTGTCTGAGGAATCCCGTTAGCTATGAATTCGAGTTCAGTACTCGTTTAGACCATGTTCTCTAATGTATTTATATGGTCAGAGTATGATTTCGTTATGTAATATTCGGCACTATTTTGGTTACAGTTTCAAACGTTTATGGATTTAGGGTTCGACCCGAGTTGATTGAACATGTTAATATATTTTCACTGTCCTTAATACATATGCATTTTGATTTCACATGTTAAATGTTTTGTTGATATTCGAATGCGGTTTTGCTCTTACACGAGCCACCGACTTTCTTTATTATTGTGTTATATATGTTTACTTGGCATTTGGCGCACAGGTCGCAATTCCTTATTATTATTCCCTCTGTTTCAGCGTTTAATGGCTTTTCTTTAACAGAGTATGCACATATAATAATTCGATGTTTTGATTAATTCTTTCATGTCGCAGTATCCATCTCTGCTCTTGTGTTCCCTTCCAGGTCGTATCATCCAATGTATTCTACCAGTCCACTTATTCATAGTGTTGATATGGTATTCTTTCGGGTCGGTTATCATGGCAGAGTCTAGATTGTGGATTAGTTACAGTGATTGCTCTCACGTTTGTCGTATAAACCTTTTGACCCCAATAGGGTTTATGATGAATTTCTCGTCGTGGGTTTACATAGTTTATAGTGCACAGTTACTTAGCATTCTAGCTGAAAATAGAATATTTTCTAATAATCCTTCTTTAGATTCTATACTTGTAATGCACTTCATTCTTTTTATACTGATGTGCACTATTCTGTTCGATATTCGTATAGTTTACACAGAATGTAAATTATTACTTCCTGAGTTATCTATGTGGTTACGGTTATGAACAAATCTTTCTCTGTTTTGCATTCAATAAATTATGGTTATGAACAGTTCTTTCTCTGTTCTTGCATTCAATAAATGACGGTTATGAACAGTTCTTTCTCTGTTCTTGCATTCAATAAATGACGGTTATGAACAGTTCTTTCTCTGTTCTCGCATTCAATAAATTACTGTTTCTCTCACTGTATATAGCTAAGTTGTCAGAGATTCTGATACTGTATAAAGATTTAGTTTCTCGGTTCTCTGGTTTTCACATAGGCAGAGCAGTTGAACTATTCATTACTAGTTCCAGTTCAGCAATGCACTAATTTCTAAATCACGACCTAATAATAACCTTCCAGGAGTTATAACAAATTTCTCAGAAATACAGAATCATATCTAACCTTTCAGGATTTATAAAAATTTCCCAGTAATACTGAATAATATTTGTACTTACCTGTACTGTCCCGTTCTCTATCCTCTGCACTTCTCCAGAATGGAGAAGATTATTTAATGCTTGTTATCCCCCAGCCACGAGATCAGTGGTTCGGACTGAATCTCTCCCCCAAGCTCACTTGCCAGCCACAGCCTTCAGCAATATAAAGCACACTTGTGCCTGTGCTATCTGGTCCTCACCAGACGTAGCACTGTTCTCTTCTGCTTCAGTGCCCTCCTCTTTTCCTCCCGTTTGTTCCTAAACAAACCCGAGTCTTTTCCTCTTTTCCCTTTTTTCTATGGGAAAGGAAAAGCAGTTAGAGTTTCCCCTTGTCTGCTGGCAACTGTTTCTTTTATTTTTAAGCAAGAAAAGAAAATAACTTTTCACATAAAGTTATTGTATATATTATGCAATCCATATTCAATTTTTGAACTAATAATATTTTCATATTTTTTTTTTAATAAAATAATAATCTTTGTTTTGTATTTACCTATAACAGTAAATCAAACAATTTATTCACGTAAAATGTTTGGTCATTACACAACCAAATTTCTTTTGTGCATACAGCTGCAATTAATGTTGACCATGGCAATATCTTCGAGATAATCATTTTGAAAGACAATAGTCCCTAAGGGGTGTTTACGATTAAAAAGATTACTGTTTGGGTAACATAAAATTTTAGAAGAAACTGATAATTTCTTTTCGCAGAAACTGAACCCAAGCGGATAAAACAGATTGTACACGCTACAGGCAGATCTCTCTGAAAGACGAATACATCGCAAGCTTCTTGAAGCAATATAATTGTTGATGGAATGGTTTCAGAATACTTTGCCTTTTTGCATTTAATGTATATAGAAACTATGCTTTTACTCATTATATACCTTGGTGGATGGTGCCAACCACAATGGCCTTGAAATATATATCCATAGATTTCCACATGATTCCATGGCGTGAAGAAAGCATGTAAATTTTTAAAAACAAATTATTTTTAAAAACAAAAATGTTATAAAAACATTCTGGGTGGAATGTGTTTACACAGATTTGTATCGAAAATTTCTTTTGGATAAGTTTATAGTAAATGATTTTCGGAAATCACAGACCATGGATTGTAATGCATTATACTTAATGAATTTATTATTATAAAATAGGTGGATAAAAAATAAATAAATAATTTAATTTTAATTAAAATTTATTTATTTATATTATTAATTATTAATTATTGGAATAAAAAAAAATATATAAATTTTGAATTTAGAAATCTGTGGTTTATTTTTAAATTGAATTGGAGTATAAATAATTGATTAATATAATTTAAAAATTAATTATATTAATTATTAATATTATTAATCATAAATTAGTGGGGACTCAATAAAAGAAATAAAGTTCTTGAAAAACTTATGTCTTAATATGTAATGTGGTATGGTAAGGATTCGTTTTAATTTAAATATAGTATTATGATTTTTATATATAAATGGTTTATATTAGTAAGTTTTTTGTTAGTGTTATTGTGACATGTTTTTTATTATTTTTATTGTTAATGATTTTATGAGTTTTTGTTAAAATATAGGTAAATTATAATAATTTTACTATTAAAATTGATTATATGGTTGTAATAGAGTAATATTTGTTTTCTAAATGTAATGATCTTCATTATCTATAATTATTTTGATGTATATAGTATTTTTTTTTTTGGTGATAGTGAAATTTTTGGAGATAGATTTAAAAAACAAAAATCTTTTCAATTGAATAAATAAATAAAATTTGCATCTATTTTTAATAGTAATATTGTTTTTCAAGTTTGAGATAATGTTTTTTTATGATTGAGCAGAGAGGCTCATTCTACAGCCCAAAATGAGGGGATATGTAAGTCAGCTCATCTGAAGAAATTGTATCCAGACAACTCAGGTTAGTCTATGGTTGCCCCATTATTTGGGTTGTTCTAGCTAAACATAAATGTGGATCACTTAACTGTGAGAAGAAACGCCAATACAAGATGAATGAGTGAGGGCAAGTTGAAGCCATGTGTGAGCTATTAAGAAGTGTAATAGTTTATAAAATAGAAGAAAAAGGAAAATGACATTGAAGATAGGTTTATACCTATATTTAACAAACTTCTATAATTGTACCATAGTGTTCTTGATTTCAATGAAAAATAATTTGCACTACATTTATTTTGCTTTTTTAAAACGAGAGGTATGGGTAGAATCTTATCAAATATAACAAATAATACAATTTTGTTTAAAAATATGTCCTATTAAATAAGAAAAATGAATCTTGGAAATGGTATTGATATTAAGAAAATAAACTATTGATGCATTATAGGCTACATGGCCTTTGAAACACTCTAAGGATATACTAGTGTTGTAGGCTATCATCAATCACATTCAAGAGCATGGCTTCATTGGGAGGAAGGGGTCCAACCCATCCTATCAAAATATTCTCATAGGATCAAAAAACATTGTACAAAATCTAGCAAATTTGCATAGACTTGCCATTATAGGAGGATAATCTAGTATACCGCAAGAGTTAGTAGATGGTAGACTAAAAGATCCTAAGGAGAGAGATCCACAACTAGAAAATAGCCCCAAGGATAGCCTAGGAGGTCTACAATTAAGAAAGGGGTCTTGCATGCCCTAAGAAAAGATAATCACCAAATAAGAAGTTATGTCTACTAAAAGAAGGGAAATAATTAAATACATGAAAAATCATGCTCTAATAGGGAATTTTTTTAGGGCTTTGACCATTACAAAATGCCCTTATAAGCTAGATTAAAAAAAACTAGTAGTCAATGGCAGGTGTAGTACTTAAACTAAGATCTAAGAGTTTCATTACAACAATCTTCAATAACTTGGAGGATCATTGTAGAATATTTCAAAATGGACCATACTTGTTTAACTTTGCAGGTTTATATCTTCTATTTCGAAAGAACTCTTTCCCAGACAAACAATATCTCTCAATAGAATTGATGTGCATAAGGATATACTCTCTTCCTTAGAAGTTTTGTGACAATGAAATTTGTATAGGAAATTCCCTAGGATCATATATAATGTTGTCATAAGAAACATGGGAAGGGCACTGTACATCATATGCACATATTTGTATATGCATGATTGTCTCATAGCTAATACCTGCCAAAATATGAATAGAATACTTGGAGAATGTGTTGCTCCAACCATTGGATTATGAACACATCCCATTTAGATACAAAAAATATCATGAGCATAGACATCTATTTTGATAATTTCCACTCAATATGGCACAGAAAATTGCAAAACTCCCTATAGCAAAGGACATAGAGGGCTTTGTGGAATGAAAAGCAATCGTAAAACCATAGGGAAGTGAAACAAATAAGATATTAAGGAAGGAAATAGGTATATCGCCCTAAGCATAGAGGAGGGATAACAAATGCATACAACTGGGGAATAATCAAACATGCAATTAGATGAAGTCGTATTAATAGAAGGAGATTGAAATACGAGAATACTAGAAAGGAAACTAATCACTTTAAGCAATACAAGTGACACAAAAATGTAGGAGGGGTAGGAAATGATTACATAATTGGAAGATCTAGAAGATAAATACCTAAAAATGATTGATATTCAATCATAGTCAAGCTGTGGGAAAACCAAGATACGATACAACTCCTGGAAAAAGAAGTGGATTTGATCTAAAAAGGTTATATGCCAACCCACAAATAGTACAGTCACAATTGCCTGCTCCTCCAAAGACATGTACTAGCTTTGCGCAGTGGAGAAGCCAAGGCTCATTACAATACTGTCTAATCTCTCTCTAAGATAGTCCTATCCAAAGCTTGGCGGACCAAAAGCCTTTACAATGAGTTATGAGGTTCTATTTATAGCAAAGGGTGGGGTGACCCCTGACATTCCCCTTTTTGACATTTCATCTACCCTCATGACTCTTCATCTACTCTATGTCTGTTACATCCAACTATCAACACTTGACTTACACTTGACAAGATGTTACAATACAATACACATGTACCCATGTGAGACAAAAATGGCTTGAGAAAGCCATGCAAGACATCATAGACACTCAGTCCATTGAGATGAGACCAACTCTTTGACATGCTTGTGATGGTGAGGGTGGAGAGCTTATGCCAAGCTTGGTCATCCGTGATGGTGTTCATGCACTCCATGGTGACATCTTGATGAAGCGAACTCTTGACTCTGTTGCATCCGGGTGCATTGGTATGGCTCCTTCATCCAACTCAGTTGCTAACATGCACATGGTCTTCTTGGGTACAGCAGAACCGCCAACACACTGATGCATAATGTTCGTGTTGATCTCCTAGTGTGTGCTAGTGGTCATGGACATCAACTGTCAACTACATGTTGAGCCCCAGTCAGACTTTCTTCTTGGGTTCGCCTTGGTGAGTGCGATGAATGGGTTGGATCACATGTGTACACACAATGACATGCATGTTGTTGAATCCCTTGTATGTGATCAAAAACACTACTCACCATGTCTGTTCCATGCCAGCTACTGGGATGGATCTATAACTTGTATAAGTGCAAATTCATCCATGAGTGCATGTTTAGCCCCCTATTGTTCATGTTCCTGCTACAACTCATTCGCTTGTTTGTGCAGCTCATGTTCTTCCTTGAGTTGCTACTTCAACACATGCAACTCCTTTGTTCCATTCTTTGTCTTTGTGTGATATTCATGTCGTGCCATCACTTGATAGCTTGAGTCTCCAAATTTTCTTTCATTACCTGATCCAGATTTAAACAGGAACGCAACAAATTACAGAGATAACCATATACACAAATATGTAGCGGAAATATACTTCATTTCATTAATGGAAACTACTAAAATATGCTTACAATCAGAAATGGAAATAAACTAGCTAGGGCGATGGTAGCTTATCTCTGAGAAGAGATGTGATGGCTACATGCCTCTAGACTGACTTACAATGAGGCTCGAAGGCCTATTTATTGTTGAGAAACAATGAAAAACCCTTAACATTCCAAAACCTAACCCTAGGAGATGAAACGCCAAACTGTGGGTCCCGTTTGGGGGTAAGTTGGTACATCAACTTCCCGGGGTCGTAACTTTAGCATATGATCTCCGTTTGACGCGTACAATAGCTCATTAGAAAGATCTATTCGAGCACTATCATTGTTGGAACAGGCAACATTGATCCATTGCATGGACCCATGTTGCCAACGGATTCCCCAAAAAACGTCGTTTAGGGCCTCAAAACGGCTCCGGAAGTTCAGGACCCGAAAAACTACTAAAAAT
>APFE030337428.1:25613-39071 GCA_000404065.3 Pinus taeda | reverse complement strand
AAAACCCTTCACATTCCAAAACCTAACCCCAGAAGATGAAACGCCAAATTGTGGGCCCCGTTTTGGGTAAATTGGTACCTCAATTTCCCGGGGTCGTAACTTTGGCATACGATCTCCGTTTGACGCGTATGATAGCTCGTGAGAAATATCTCTCCGAGAACTACCACTTTGGGAAGGGCAACATCGGTCCATGGACCCATGTTGCCCCCATATTTCCCAAAAAACGTCGTTTAGCACCTCAAAACGGTTCCGGAAGTTCAGGACCCGAAAAACTGCTAAAAATAGTAAGTTGTGCTACAATTAAGGAAACTGAAAATGCTGAGAAAGACAATGGTGGGGGTCCAGGTGGACTTGGCAGGTGGCCACCAATATCCACCTGGATCATTACCAGTGGATCTACTTGAGCGTGCAACTTTGTTTTGCCTCTCTATTGTCAACAACCTTCCTCTTGCATTCGTTGCATCTGGTATGCCACCTTTAGTTGTTGTTCATGATGCTGCTGCCATCATATCCTGATGTCCTTTTCTATGAACAACTAGATGTCTTCGTTGGTAGGCATGTCCATAGACACTTGATCGACTACATCCCCAAATATGCTCTAAACGATGTCTTTGACTCTGCTCTATTGGAACCATTATACATGTATTGCTAAGAGGAAGATGAACACCTATGATTCCTGGATACATGGAAACACTCATGGCAAGCAATTTGTCAGCCAAAAACCAAAATGAACTTGAGAACTGACTTGCAACATACCTGTGTAACTGATCATGAAGGTTGCGCAATTTCGACCGAGAGGTCGGGAGACTGTGTGCCAAAAATACACAAGGCACAATCTGGGTTGCTGGGAGGCTAACTAACTACTAGAACTACAAAATGTATAGTCTAGTTTGGCTACTAACTGTTGGAATTGTGGAATGCATAATTCCAGCTAGGAGTGGCTGTAGGCTTAGGGACTGCATTGTGCAATTTTGTGAGCCAACAACCACTATCCCTCAGAAAAGTGAAAAACAGTCTTGGAGGATAGTGCTTGGACAGAAATGTTCATTTTTGGAGAGGAAGACAAAACCTTCCTTCCCTAGATTTCACAATGTTGTCTCAGTGAAGGCAGAGTCTGAGCTAAGGTTGGCCAAACTCACCAAGAAGACCTTGAAAGAAAATGTGAATTTGAATGCATGGCGATATTCAGTGTAAGAATAAGTGAATGATCATACATTCAAATGGTTAATGACAAATTCATAAAATGGAAGAATATTCAAGTGGGTGCGGCGAGTCACCGAATCGGCAACCGTTCATGAAAAATAGTTTCATGGATGCGACAACAGGGAGATGTTAATGAAAATTGAAACATTTCTAGTACAAGATAGTATGTATCAAAATGACAGAAAGTGCTCACTAAAATCAAGTAGACAACATTCATACGAAGCGAAACACAAAAGCACCAAAAATGCGACACATGACATCGAAAGTGGGATTACCCCAAAACAACTGAGTTGAATGTGCTGATAGCTCCTAGATGTGATGTGGGATGTTAGAGCTACAAGGTTGATGTGAGGAATAAGATCTGCAGCATCCGTTTGATGAGTTTTGATAATATCAAGGTTATGATGTGCATGACACAAATCTAGGGAAAGAAACACTTGGTGGGAGGTTTCTGAAACGATCCTTGCATTTAACCTCCAACTGCCAAACATAGAACCTTGAAACAAGGGATTCCTTTTCATGTTGTCTTGGGAGAAGCAACCCATGCATGCAAGTCTATTTTTCACAGTTCTAGAGGGAACCGGTCAACTCAGCTGCATATGCAAGACACTGCCCAGATTTACACAAATTCTTGGCTGAGCAGCCCAGCTAGGAAGTATTGTGCAATTTTTTAGGTGAGGCTTGCTCAGTAGAATTACGCAATTATGGGGCCCATCAGGCTACCAGTTAGGATTGCACAATTTCTAGAGGGAAGGTTGGTTTCCCTCTAGATTTGCACAAATTCTTGGAGGAGATGCTCAACCTGCTGCTAGACCAAGTCCAGGAGAACAACCTGGGAGGGGATTCTAACAAGCTCTAATGGACAGCCTATCTATCTGCAACAAAATCACTGAAGCTTGTGTACTTGAAGAAGCAAGACATGCTACTGTGAAAAGGTTGGTAGGGAGTCTCCAAAATGAAGCTAAGGAAAAATTTTGGAGGGTGGTTGTACCCACTACAACATGATCCTAAAAATCTAGTCTCCATATCCACAAATAAGGTTATAACAGCTAATACCAAGATAAACCCACTAGTTGTCATGGAAGTTAATGATGCTTTCATAACAACAACACAAGACAACTTATAATATCTTATGAGTGAGAATGAAAGGTTGAGAAAGGAGTTAGCTACGAAAAAGTGATAAGTAGATCATCTCACTGCATAGAATCAATGGTTGTCTTCTAACAGTCAGCATAGTGGAATTCTAGTCATCCATACTTGAGGAACTAGGGCCAATGGAGGACATTATGAAACAATTATATAATGACAGGATTCTCTTACATGAGATGGTGGAACCCGTGATTGGAATACAGAAGAAATATCACGAGATCTTGAAGCTCCTAAAGGTTACAAATAGAGGATTAGACTTGATACATGAGTGGGGTGTCAAGTATCCAGATGTTCCAAAGAAATTGGTCAAGATGGACAAAATTTTTCCCACAATGGATATAGTACCTGGCATAGAAACATGGAATGCCTTCTTTGGGTGTACTTGTATATATCATAGGTAAGGATGAAATCATGCAGGAGATAAATTAGTAGATTGAGAAAATTGAGCAGGTAAGACAAGAAGGCTTGGAAGTTACTAAGAGCATTATTCTAAAGTATGCAATTGCACTAGCTAAAGTTCATATGAAGATATCCTGGTTTTTGAACTGTGTAAAATCTAGCTCCAAATCAATTTTATCAGAGGAAATGGAGGTAAAGATGTGATATTTTTTTGAACAACCTATTTGATTCAAGGTTATTGCAATCGAGTTCAAAACTTTGCACTCATATATCACAAATGAACTCCATGTTGAAGCAATTGATTAGTCTCTTTCTCCTCTATGAGGACATTTTGTCTTATTATAGTTTTTTCTTATATAGCCATAATCTTATATGTAATTTTTCTTTGGGAAATAATGACTCTAATGTAAAGAAGTCCAAGAGACACATGTGGAATGTGAAGAGACACATGTGGAATGTAAAGAGTTATATGTATAATGTGAAAGGTTATATGGAAGCCCATAGGTCATAGAAGTTGAAGAGTCATGAGGAAACTTAAGAGTGATTGTCATTTCTTATAGATAGGTCGTCATAACTCAAACATAAGGGTTTTGGACTTTTAGAGTTTTGCTCTTGGCTTCTCTAGTGGTGCATAGGAGAGAAATTCATTATTTTGAGAAAAAATTTGTGTCTTCATGTTCCACTATTGGAACTAGTTTCTCATCGATGTAACAATGTACTTAGAATCTTTCATTAATCATTAGAAGCTCTTCAAGCCAACACTCTTTCATGCATGTATCATGAATGTAGTAAGAGTATTCTCTATATATTTGCAGTATATGTTTATCGAATACATACTAAATATAATTAACTATTTTTCCTTACGTATGAATCTTGTTGGATGAGTGTTGTTTATGATTTAAACTAATTTCCAAGTTAATCAACAAGTATTTTCTTTTCTCTTGCATGTATCTCCTATGATATTACTATTACTTCCCTATTAGAGGATCGTATCTCTTTTGTTCATGGAATCTTCCTTTACGCTTTGCACTCAGTGTCACACAAATATTACATACTTGCTACCCCAAAGTTGTGTACAATATCTTGTGTAAGTGTTATGGCCAAGGCACACCTCTAAACTACTTCCAACTGGTGGTTGGACCATATAATCAAATGAGGATCCTATTCCAAACAGGGTAAGGTATAATTGGGACTTCACATCAGGAAGACCCCTTATATGTTTGTGGCATCCAACACCATCAACAATTTGATATAATCAATCTTAAAAAGCCTACATAATATGGGGGTAGAGTATGTATGCCTTCGTAGACTTAGTAGTCAAGTTGTTGTGTGAAGGTGGGTCCCTTATCCCATAAACAAGGGGGTCTCATACACCAATTTGGTGTTTAGCTTGGATGTGACCTTAAAATTGGATAATAATAATAATAATATACATTTCAAAGAAGCAACAGATTGAGGTTATCCGAGATGTCACCTTTTATGAGAAAGTGGCATATTAGATGTCTAAGGAAGTCTCCACAGATTAATTAGAAGAAGTAAAGAAGGAGGTATCAAGAGAAGAGAATTCAAGTTCTACAGAATGTACCGATAGGCTAGAAGGGCCTCAAGATCTAGCACAACCAATTATAGTTCAAGAAGTCAAGAAGATATTAGCATGGTTGAGATCCACTTTTAAAGAGGAAAAATCACATGTAGCTCTTGATGGAACATCTAGAGAAGTGAAGAAACCTAAGAGGTTCTCCAACTCTGCAACCCTCATGACAAAACTCATTGACGAACAACCTTGCACATATGAAGAAGCACCTAGCTAACAAGTGTGGAAGGAAGCGATGAATGAAGAATACCAAATGATCATGAAGAATGACATCTGGAATATTGTGCCAAGGCCTCAAGAGAATTTAGTGGTTACTTTCAAGTGGATATACAAGATTAAGCATGTTTAATATGGGAGGATCGAAAAATACAAGGAATGATTCATGGCTAGAGGATTCCCCCAAAAAGAGGGAGAAGACTATGATGAGACCTTTTCTCTAGTTTCTATGTACACTTCCATTAGATCCATCATTTCAAGTATTGCTTCTATGGGATAGATGTAAGAACTTCTTTCCTCAATGGAGTAATTGAGGAAGAGGTGTACATAGAGAGACCTCAAGGATTTGAGGTATATGGAAAGGAGTCTCATTGTTGCAGATTGAAGAAGTCCTTGTATAGACTCAAGTAAGATCCAAGAGCTCGGTATGCTCGTATTAACAACTATCTAATGAGAATGGTATTTACCAACAGTGAAACGGATCCAAAAATTTACTTTAAAGTTGTAAAGAATGCACTTGTGATCCTATTATTATATGTTCACGACTTGTTACTGACAAGTTCCAAGCCTCTTATCATTCAATTTAAGAAGAAGTTGGCTTCTAAGTTTGACATGAAGGATATTAGGTTGATGCATTATTACTTGGGAATAGAAGTATGGAAGAAAATTGTAAAAGTCTTCCTTGGTCAAGGAAAGTATATAATAAAAATCTTTCAAATATTCAGTATGATGGATTACAAATCCGTGGAATCCCTTATGGTGTCTAACTTGAAGTTACGACGATCTAACTCTAGTTTGGCAAAACTCCCTATATACCGATGGCTAATTGGTATGCTAATGTATTTGGTTAACACGAGGCTGAACATCTACTTTTTTGTAGACACCTTGAGCCAGTTCTAGATAGAACCAAGAAATGAGATTGGATTGTAACAAAGCACATTTTGAGATATTTGCATGGTATAATAAACTATGTCTTAAGGTATGTTGCAAATAAGGATGTATAGCCTCAGGGATATACAAACGTTGGTTGGGTAGGAAGTGTTGAAGATAGGAAGAGAACCTCAAGAGGATGCTTCAGTTTGGGATATCTTATGATATCATGGATGAGTAGGAAGCAGAGGTAAATTGCACTCAACACTACTAAAGCATAGATACATTGCAGCCAATGACGCTTGTACTGAAGTAGTATGGCTCCAAAATTTGTTTTAAGCATTATTTGACCAAGAGTTGGAACCAATGGTGATACACTGTGATAGTCAAAGTTGTGTGAGGCTTCTAGAGAATCTCATGTTCCATGACAAATAGAAGCATATTGATATCAAGTACTACTACATCCATGACATGGTGTAGAGGAGAGAAATAAGGCTTGATTACATCTCCACCAATGAGTAAAAAATAATGTTCTAACAAATCGATTGTTGAGGGAAAAGTTCATGTACTTCAAAGACAAGCTAGGCCTCATGGATATCACCACTATCATTGACAGGGAGTTTTAATTTGTCTACAACATGTATGGAAATTCTCCTAGAAGGGAGAATGGGTCCAAGAGAACCATATGGATTAACAAGAAGTGTTGATTAAGTGTCTCTTGGAGGAGGACCCTAATCACACACTAGGAATGGTGGAGTGAGCTTCTTCAACATATAGACACTGATCACACACCTGAAATAGTGGAGTGACCTCTTGGACCCTGATCACACATCAAGAATGGTGCAATGAGTTCCTTCAACAATTGGACCTAGATCACACACTAGAAGGGCAGAGTGATGTTCCAGACCTTGATCACACATCAGTTAGGGTGGAGTCAGATCTTGTTCAAAATGTAGACCTAATCACCGACAAGGAATGGGTTGAGTGAGGAATTGGCTCCAATTTCTCACAAGGAAGGGTGAGTAAGTGCCTAGTTGAGGGTCTCAACATTTTGGCCTAGATAATGGCCATGGGATTCGATGATTGATCACTCTGGACTGATTCTTTAAATTCTGATGAAATTTGCATGAGTTTGGTACCACCTCAGATATGGCCACTAGCGGATGTTGATAGATGATGATGCTAGTAATAATAGATAACCTCTTCTTTAGAGAAATTTGTTCAATTTGAGAACATCTATGAGAGTGATTATGAATACCTCCCTAGTTAAGAGGGATTGTTGAATTTGTAACTATGCTTGATCTTCATAATATACTTTTGGTCACTTGATGTAATTATATTTATTATTTCAAAGCATATTTATAAATACTTGAGTCATAGGAAAATTTATTTTTAGTCAAAGACCCATTGTGACTTTTAAAAGATGTAAATTTGAATTTTTGAAATGTAATTTTTGACTCCAAAAGTGACAAGTTGACTTTCCTTCAATTTAATTCATCCCAAGCCAAGAGACACATCCATTCACCCTAGAAAAACTATTATATACAGGTAGATTGAGCTCCTTATTGGGGCAATTCACATTCCACACACAAGACAGTTTTTGGGCAAGTGAGTGAAGGACAAGAAGGAAAAGGAAGGATAAAGAAGAAGGTTGAATTTTATCTCTCCTCTCTATCTGTAGTAACTCACACATGTGAAGAAGTCTCTCTCTCTCTCTCTCTCTCTCTCTCTCTCTCTCTTTAGTTCGCATTTTTCTGGGGAAACTATTACAAGGGGCCAAAATTTTCTGGGTTAGAGGGGGGATTGTTGTCAGGCCAAAATTATCGGCAACTGGCTATTATAGGAGGCCCAAAATTTTTGAAGTGCAAGATCAATTCAGGTGAATTTACTTGGAGGTAAAGACCAAGTCTAACCATAGGTCTAGGTGTTTCTCTCATTAAACAAGAATATTTTTTCTATTGAAACTATTGTTGGGATTTTCCCCGTAGTAGGTTTTCTTATTGTAAATATTGTCTCTCTTCTGTGCATTATGATCTCTACTATTTTATTTTTCTTTATTGTTGAATTTATGAAGTATAATTGTTGAATGATATATTGGTATAAATTAAAATAAGGTCTACATCAAAAGTAATTATCAGAATTTCATAAATATTGTGCTAACCCTAATTTCACTAGAAAATCAACACCATTTTGCACAGATTCTCTTAACTATTTGATTCAGGTGGATATTGGTGGCCACCTACCTATTCCACTTGGGCCCGCAACACCATTTCTTTAATTTTATTTAATCATAGTACAATTTACTATTTTTAGCAATTTTTTTGAGTCTTAAACTTCTGGAGCCATTTTGAGACCCTAAACATTGTTTTTTAGAAAACGGGAAAACCCAAAGACTACAATAGGGGTTTATAGTCGAAATTTGTTGTCCTCCGGTAGATATTTCTAATGAGGTATTGTACACGTCAAATGGAGATCGTATGACAAATTAATGACCCTCAGGAAGTTGATATATGAACCAAACACAACAGGTCCCACAAAATTTTGGTGCTTCATTTCCTAGGGTGGTGTTTTTGGGTATTTAGGGTTTACCATTATTTATCAATAATAGAAAGGCCTCTGAGCCTCATTGTGACATAATTCGACATCCCTATATTTGAACACCAAATAGATGGAAATGTTATAGATAAATGGTTGAATCTGCTAGAAGGATATTTTTTGGTCAATAAATTTTCCAATAGGGAAAAGATTACTTTTTCACTCCTCAAGGCCACCCCCATGAGCAAAGGGATGAGAGGGAACCCTCACTACTTTCAAACGCACCCACTTGGAATTCTTTTTGAGACATCGTCAAGGAACAATATTTCCTTGTCGGGAGTTATGAGGATAAGTACATAAAATGGACCACAATACGATAGGGAAGGGACCAAGATGTGCTGAAGTTCACAAATATTTTTCATACCCTTTTATTAGACAAAGTTGGGTATCAATGATTTTGAGTAGATCTTGTACTCAAGTACCTTAATTCTCTACACAAATACACCTAGGATGAGACACAATTTGTGGACATCTCACTTGGAACCACATACCAATATTCTATCAAGATCGAGAAAAAATTTAAATAGAATAAGCGCGATTTTAAATCTAGGAATATGAAGCAAGAAAAAGACAATCCCAAACTACAGAAAAAAGGATGGCGCTAAGGTAGGGTGACCCATGACAACCCATTAAAGTTGAAAGTAAAGAACAACACCATGAGGACAAACAAGGACATAAGAGAGTGGCGTGAGTTCCATAAGAGCCCCACTCACAACACAATGGAGTGTTGTGCCAAGCAGTCACTCATGGCCAAGTTGAAGGCTTCAGAGTTAATTGTGGCAATACTACAAAAGTATTTTTATTGGCCAAAACTTCTATAGGGCATCGGAAAATATATCAAATCCTACAATTCTTTTTCCATTACAAAGACAACCATCAAAAAGAAATGTATATACACTCCTATGCCTACTCCCAGCTAACAATGGGAATCCATCTCCATGGACTACATGCCTCACCTCCCTTCTATCAAGCATGGTAATGGCTATGTATTTGTGGTTGTGGACATATTTTCTAAGATGGTTATATTGGTGGCCTACAATAAGAGTATCATAGTAGAGGACACTGCCAAACTCTTCTTTGAATGAGTATGGGTACATTTTGGGATCCCACATCAAGTTAACAGATTCCTAAACACATTCCAGTCAAGCCTCTGGTCATTATTGGACACCAAGCTCACCAAGTAAACTACATTCCATCCCCACACTGATGGGCAGATAAAGATCATCAACAGGATGAATGTGCAAATATTGCGCATGTACAAATCCTTGCATCCATGAACATGGGATGAGAGCCTTTCCTATGTGCAACACAATTATAACAATATCTCCATATTTTTATAGGTCACAACCCCTTTCAGGCGGGTCTAGGATTTCAACCATTCTGTTTTATTGATGTTGCCATGCTTCATATGACTAGATGGTCATAATTTTCACATGTAAAGTTCGAAGTTGATAATTCAACCAGGTTTATTAAATGCATCCAACACATCCTCGGGAAGGTTCATGACATCTTGGATAAATCCAATGCTACGTACAAACATCAACATGATTAGCATCGGGTGCCACATAAATCTCATGTGGGTGACAAAGTTTATTTGCATTTGTAGAAAGGACTTGTTAGATCCCATCAAAATCTTCGACCACTCTAATACATATCATACACCATCACCAAGGTTATGGGAGACAACACATTCAAGCTCAACATTCCTCCATTCCTTGGCCTGCACCCAATGTTTCATGTGGACCACCTCTAACCATATTGTCCACCATTATTGGACACTTCAAACATTGTTGAACATCTAACACCAGTAGAGCTCAACCCACACTACATGGAATAGGCCACAACTGCATGAATCATGGACACACAGATCAAGAACACTCACTAATATAGGATCCAATTGTATCAATTTGTTAAAGATGGCCAGCTCTTGCACCAAAGAAAGTGGCTCACCAGAGACCAACTTCAGGAGAAGTTTTCCTATCTCATGGAGGCACTCGATGCAATTGAGATAATTGCTTCCTAAGGGGGGAGGACTAATCCATGTAGATATTGGTGGTCACCCACCTATTCCACTTATACCCCCAACATTGTTTCCTTCAATATCTTTAATTGTAGCTCATTTTACTATCTTTGGTACTTTCTCGAGTCCTAAATTTTCAGGGCCATTTTAAGGCTATAAATGACAATTTTTTTGGAAAATGGGAAAACCGATAGCATTTTAAAAGTATCAATAATCAAAAGTTGTTTTCCTTAGATATATATTTCTAACAAGGTATCGTATACATCAAACAAATATAGTATGAAAAAGTTATGATCCCAATAAGTTGATGTACCAACTAACCCTAAGAGGACCCACAAACTTTTGGTGCTTCATTTTCGAGGGTTAGGTTTTCATAATTTTAGGGTTTTACATTATTTCTCAATAATAGAGAGGCCTTTAAGCCTCATTGTGACATAGTTTAAAAGGCATGTAGCCAACACATCTCTTTTCATAGATAAACTAACATCGCCTGAGCCAGTTTATTTCCATTTTGCATGTAAACTATTTTTAGTATTTGTTATTAATGAATTGAAGTTAAGCTTTCACTATAGCTATATGTTTATGTTTGAATCTATATTTCATTGTGTTCCTGCATAAAACTAGATCATTGTCCATCCTCACAGTTTCAAACTAGACCCAAAACAAAACTTGTAGAATTAATTGCAAATTGTATCGTATTCCAATTACACTTACCTACACTCGCTTGTAGTAGATTATCCATTACACACCTTTACCTTGTCCACTATGGAATTATTTAAAATTGGAGTTGACTCTATACTTGTTACAGGTTAGAACATATACAATTTGTATGCAATCCTAGCCTATATATTTACTTTTTCCAATAATACACAAGACACTGAATAAATTATTTATCCAAATTCCTCATTCCTTTTCCTTTAAGATAACCTAAACTATTTAGGATACTTATATAAACTCTTCTGTAAAATGTGTAAATGGATCTTATGGTCCTCTCAATAGTCAGATAACTTCCACTCTTTTTTATTCGAGAACAATTTCTAGAATATATAGATGTGTTTTCTCATGAACCCTTATGTAGCATCCCACTTGTTTTATTTAGGTTCTAACCATGGTTTCTCACACTGGTTATATCTGGGAATCACTATCTTTGCCTCCCACAATATTGCCACACAAAACCAGTTTCATGGAATATCTCCAACCATATTTTTTTCCCTCTCCCCTTCAAGATCGTGGCAAAAGGAGAAATTTCCCCTCTTTTTTCTTATTCCCTTTTCTTGGGGATAACCAATTCCAAATATTTCCCTAATAGTTAGGAGTTAAGTTCCACCTGACAACCCTTAACAAATTCTCAAGAACATTAACAACAAAATAATTTATTTCTCTTTCTCTTTTAACGATAAAATATAATATTTACATCAACCAACCTTAGTTCCAAAATTAAATAATAATAGTCATGAGTAATTATCTAGGGGTGTTACAGTTAAATTGAAAGGAAATATTTCTGGTAGAACATTTTCAATCTCCCATGTTTCAAATTAGATCTCATATTCCTAGGGGGGTCTAAATTTCTCAGTAGGACAATCATAAATTTGACGACCTTTAGGTTGCACAGGCCCCCTAGAAAATTATTTTTGGGACATTTTGGACTCTATGGGACTAGTGAACATTCTCCTTGAAAATGTCCTTTCCACCTAGTCATGTAATTGAACCAAAAATGCATATATATCCAAAAATTTGGACCGTTTTCTCATCTCTAAAATATTATTGGATTATAATCTACAAATTAGTTAATGGGTAGCATCGAGAGGTGAGTCCGATCATAAGTGTATTAAACTCGACATGGGTTTAGGGCTTGTTAAGCCCATGGGTGCTTTCAAAAAAAAATCAAAGATGGTAAAGCTCAACCCTTCCCTTGGATCCTTCTTGGCTGTCATTCCAAGAACTGACAAACGTGAAATTTTTGACTAGTTCTCCCTATATCCTCATACAACTCTATATACAAAATTATCTTGAAAATCGTTGATATTCAATTGAAGCCCATTATTTTGGAGAGTATATCCCTTCAAACATTTGGATTTTAAAGAGATTCACAAGGCTATTGGATCAACCAAAGAAGGACTTCAGTCTCTCCATATTAAAAAACAAAAGGCCATTGTTTATAAAGTGGTTCTCTCTATGGCTTTTGACAAGGTGGATCCAAGAGAAGGGTTGAGTTTTACCATCTTTGGTTTTAATAGTACCCTTTATCAAACTAATCTTCTAAATCTCAGTTTAAATCCTCCTTTTATGCAATGTATATTACAATTGTATTAGCTCCACTTCTATGGCATTATTTATCATTGGATTAACTTCCCTTTTCTTCAATACTCAAAGAGGAATTCACTAAGATGTCCAATTTCCCTCTTCGTCCTCATCATCGAAACTCTCAACAGAGCCATCCTTGATGCTAAAATAATCCATGTTATTAAAGGAATTGAAATTTCTAATAATTTTTCCCTCACTCATCTACTTCTTTTGAATGATATCATCATTTTCTTAGCATTTGATTATGGAATCCTACAAGCTATATATCACATTTTGGACATTTCTCCTTGGCCACAAGCATGGTGATAAATCACAAAAAAAAAATCTACTTGGGAACACCCTTGAACAAGTTGAATTTAATCTTGTATAGAGGGAAATATTAAAAGTTTCAATGCCCTTAGAATATCCTTTGAAATATTTGGGTTTCTTTTTAAAACCCAACAGCTACAATAAAGAATATTGGGCTTAACTTATCGCAAAAGTGGAACTCATATTAAGAAGTTGGTGCAATGGAAAGCTTTCCAAAGAGGGAAAGCTTATTTTATGTAACAGTATGATGGATTTAATTCTAGTATTAGGTCTCTTTAGCTTGGATGCCAAAGGGCATCTTAAACAAGATAAAGCAAATTCCTTAATATATCTCTAAGCTTGTAGATAGGACCAAAGATCATTTGCTTTGAATGCCTAGTCCTCCATTACAATCCAAAAATCCTTGGGAGGATGGGGCTCAAAAGCTCTTACATGTTGTCTAAGATGGAAATTAGAGATCAGAGAAATATTCTCATTGGAAGACATCCATGGATTAGGAGCGGGGACACTCACATCCTTCCTAATCATCTCATACATTCTTTAAATAATCAAATATTTTTCTATTTCCATCAAGTATCTAATAAGTCAGGTTAGATTAAACAACAATTCTAAAAAAAACAATTCTTCATTTAAAAAGAAATGTATTTATGAACTAATCACATTATAATCTCTCTATGGAAAGGTTATCATCTTATAGTTAAACAAACTAATTTAAAACATATCAAATCAAATTATTCTCAAATATTAACCATATTACTTCCTTCTTAATTTTGCAAGGTTTCTTTTTTAAATTTAAAAA
>APFE030337428.1:0-25394 GCA_000404065.3 Pinus taeda | reverse complement strand
TTCCAAATAAAAATTCCAAATTTTTCATACAACATTAGATATAAGTTATGACACTTAAATTTCTATCCATGATTCTATAATTTAATGAAATATCTATGAATAATCAAATCTTTATGTTACCTTATTTATATCTATGTTAGTAAGATTGAAGAGTCATTTTCATACTATCAAACTAATTTATAATCATTTTAAAAACTTGAACATTGTGAAAATTAAAATAACATTGTTTGTGCAGCCTGTTTAACAAAGAGCAACATAGTATAATCTCCAACATATGTCTCACTAATGTATATATTTGTAATCAGTCACGGTGACCTCATCTTTTGTGGTAAGCTACAAGTCATCATATCTCGAAGAAAAAAATAAACAAGAAGACTGGATTATTAGACAACCTTCATTTCGTTTTCTTGGTCACTAAAAATAGGGAATTTATTTATAAAAGTATTTTTTTACGTCATTTTATTTCAAGATTGAATAAATATTCAAAATAAAATTCTACTTACATTATTCCAAAGTTTCAGTCGATATCACCTACCACATTACTTCAACTGGTGCAGCCATGAATGGACCTTGAGGTCTGGAATAGTGCATAATTTTGTTAAATATTGCAAGAACTATTTCTCCAAGAAAGGAAAATATTGTGTTGAAATGGAAGGTGCATAATTGCATAATCAACTGGAAATGGGTAAAAAATATCAAGAGAAGATAGACAAGCTATTCTAGGCTTATAAGAAAAGGAAGGTCTCTAAATTTCAAACAGTTGACTCTCGGACTGAAAAAATAGTTTTAGTCGAAACAACCGTACAAACAGATGTTGTGACCCTCTATGTTCAATGTTGTGACCCTCTATATTCCATTGATTGTAGAAGATGATATAAGGGTATTAAAGAAAATCATAGTTAAATACAAAAAAGATATGAATTTCTATAGAGGAACATTAGAAGCTTCTCAAATGATTTTTGGCATTAACACATATAGAGATAGAAACAACAAAAGATCTGGCTGATGCTAGAATGGAAGTTTGAATCTTAAAGGAAAAAATTCACAATTTAATGAAGGAGAAGTATCAAATTTATGTAATGATCCCAGACATCATGCCCTGCAAAACCCCATCTTGTTTCTATGCCTTGTTCTTAATAGAGCAGTACTTGATGCTTAAAGCTAAGGCTATATAACATGGTAATCCTTATAAGTTCACTCGTATTGTGGATTTTCTAAATACTTTTCACAAATTGAATAAGCCTACACAGTTTATTTTATGTTAACTTTACATGCATACTTTTCTTCTCTCAAAAGAGAGGAATGAGAATATTGTCCCTTTTCTTAGGAATGTGTAGTCTCAAGCATTTATATTATTTTCCTTAAACCAAATACAATGGAAAAAAACTTGTAATTCTTATGAACAAAATGAAAGAAATTGTGATCTTTGGATAAGAGGAGAACTAGAAAATTCCTTTGTGACATTCCTTAGGAATAATAGATCTATGAAGAGGGACAATGTTATTGACAAACATAGGAGCATTCATGTAGGGGTATTGATTGCAGGGCTTGAGTATTTATAAGATATACAAAGAGAGGCAGTAAGTGGGGCCAAGTTAAAATGGGTCAATAATGGAGAACTATTTGGGCTCCACAATTTTTTGCAAGCCCTTTATAGGGTATGGACCTATGTCAAAACTATGATAGAAACATGAATCCATTATATGGGATGTAGGTATCAGTGCCTCATGATCTAGTGTCCACAATCCTATTATCAACCTTACTATGAATTGTTGAAATGGTTTGCAAGAAGCCTTATGAGAAATCAGACACTTGTAGTAGATTATCCACTACACACATTTAACTTGTCCACTGTGGAATTATTTAAACTTGGATTTGACTCTATACTTGTTACAGATTAGAAGATATACATTCTATATGCAGTCCTAGCCTATATATTTACTTTTTCCAATAATACATAACACTGAATAAATTATTTATCTAAATTCCTCATTCATTTTCCTTTAACATAACCTATACTATTTAGGATAGTTATATAAACTCTTCTGTAAAATGTGTAAATGGCTCTTATGGTCCTCTCAATAGTAAGATAACTTCCACGACTAGTTATGCCTAAGCCCCACTCCTTTTTATTAGAGAACAATTCCTATAATATATAGAAGTATTTTCTCATGAACACTTATGTAGCATCCTACTTGTTTTATGTAGGTTCTAACCATTTTTTCACACATTGGTTATATCTCGAAATCACTATCTTTGCCTCCCACAATATTGCCACACAAAACCAGTTTCATGGCATATCTCCAACCATATTTTTTTCCCTCTCCCCTTAAGGATCTTGGCAAAAGGAGAAATTTTCCCTCTTTTCTCTTATGCCCCTTTCTTGGGGATAACCAATTCCAACTATTTCCCTAATAGTAAGGAGTCAAGTTCCACCTGACAGCCCTTAACACATTCTCAAGAACATTAACAACAAAATAATTTATTTCTCTTTCTCTTTTAACAATAAAATATAATATGTACATCAACCAACCTTAGTTCCAAAATTAAATAATAATAGTCATGAGTAATTATCTAGGGGTGTTACACTTAAATTGAAAGCAAATACTTATGGTAGAACATTTTCAATCTCCCATGTTTCAAATTAGATCTTGTATTCCTAGGGGGGTCTAAATTTCTCAGTAGGAAAATCATAAATTTGAGGACCTTTAGCTTGCCCAGGCCCCATAGAAAATTATTTTTTGGACATTTTGGACTCTATGGGACTGGTGAACATTCTCCTTGAAAATATCCTTTTCACCTAGTCATGCAATTGAACCAAAAATGCATATATATCCAAGATGTTGGACCATTTTCTCATCTCTAGAATATTATTGGATTATAATCTACAAATTAGTTAATGGGTAGCATTGAGAGGTGAGTCCGATCATAAGTGTATTAAACTGGACATGGATTGAGGGCTTGTTAAGCCCATGGGTGCTTTCAAATTAAATTGAAGATGGTAAAACTCAACCCTTCCGTTGGATCCTTCTTGGCTCTCATTTCAAGAACTGACAAACGTGAAATTTTTGACTAGTTCTCCCTATATCCTTATACATATCTATATACAAAATTATCTTGAAAATCATTTATCTTCAATTGAAGCCCATTATTTTGGAGAGTATATCCCTTCAAACATTTGGATTTTAAAGAGATTCAAAAGGCTATTGGATCAACCAAAGAAGGACTTCAATATCTCCATAATAAAAAACAAAAGGCCATTGTTTATAAAGTGGTTCTCTCTATGGATTTTGACAAGAAGGATCCGAGAGAAGGGTTGAGTTTTACCAGCTTTGGTTTTAATAGTACCCTTTATCAAGCTAATCCTTCCAAATCTAGGTTTCAATCCTCCTTTTATGGAATGTATATTACAATTGTATTAGCTCCACTTCTATGGCATTATTTATCAATGGATTAACTTCCCTTTTCTTCAATCCTCAAAGAGGAATTCACTAAGATGTCGAATGTCCCTCTTCCTCCTCATCATCGAAACTCTCAACAGAGCCATTCTTGATGCTAAAATAATACATGTTATTAAAGAAACTGAAATTTCTAATAATTTTTCCCTCACTCATCTACTTTTTTTTGGATGATATAATCATTTTCTTAGCATTTGATTATGGAAGCCTTCAAGCTATATATCACATTTTGGACATTTTCTCCTTAGACACAAGCATGGTGATAAATCACAAAAAAACGATCTACTTGGGAACACCCTTGAACAAGTTGAATCTAATCTTGTATAGAGGGTAATATTAAAAGTTTCAATGCCCCTAGAATATCCTTTGAAATATTTGGGTTTCTTTTGAAAACCCAACAGCTACAATAAAGAATATTGGGCTTAACTTATCACAAAAGTGGAACTCATATTAATAAGTTGGTGCAATGGAAGGCTTTCCAAAGAGGGCAAGCTTATTTTCTGTAATGCTATGATGGATTTAATTCTAGTATTAGGTCTCATTAGCTTGGATGCCAAAGGGAATCTTAAACAAGATAAAGAAAATTCCTTAATATATCTCTAATATTGTAGATAGGACCAAAGACCATTTGCTTTGAATGCCTAGTCCTCCATTACAATCCAAAAATCCTTGGGAGGATGGGGCTTAAAAACTCTTACATGTTGTCTAAGATGGAAATTATAGATCACACAAATATTCTCATTGGAAGACATCCATGGATTAGGAGCGGGGACACTCACATCCTTCCTAGTCATCTCATACATTCTTTAAATGATCAAATATTTTTCTATTTCCATCAAGTATCTAATAAATTAGGTTACATTAAACAACAATTCTAAAAAAAAATAAGAACTCTTCATTTAAAAAAAGATGTATTTATGAACTAGTCACATTATAATCTCTCTGTGGAAAAGTTGTCATCTTATAGTTAAACAAACTAATTTAAAACATATCAAATCAAATTATTCAAAAACTCAAATATTAACCATATTACTTCCTTCTTATGTTGGTAATATTTTTTTAAATTTCAATATTTTAATGTATTTATAAAAATTTATATTTATATTTTAAATTTTCATAAATCTTTTTATTATTAATAAATTATTACTAATTTTATTATTAATCTACTTCCATTTAAAAAACAACTAAAATAAAATAAAAACTACATTACTCATTTTCTCATAATAAAAAATTTATTCCAAATAAAATTCCAAATTTTTCATACAACATTAGATATAAGTTCTCACACTTAAATTTCTATCCATGATTGTATAATTTAATGAAATATCTATGAATAATCAAATCTTGATGTTACTTTATTTATATCTGTGTTAGTAAGACTCAGAAATCCTCTATCTGATTTAGATTGAAGAGCCATTTTCATTTTAGAGAACTAATTTATAATCATTTTAAAAACTTGAACGTTGTGAAAATTAAAACAAGAGGGGCTGCAGGGCAGCTAGTCCCTGCCCCAGCACCCACAAACTGTGTAATCTTGCCTTTGACAACTGTCTATTAGCATTGGACATATTTAAGGATGCATGTTGCAATAGTCTGATATGAACCCACAAACTGTGTAATCTTGCCTTTGATGCACCCACAAACCGTGTAATCTTGCCTTTGACAACTGTCTATTAGCATTGGACATATTTAAGGATGCATGCCGCAATAGTCTGATATGAACCCACAAACTGTGTAATCTTGCCTTTGATAACTGTCTATTAGCATTGGACATATTTAAGGATGCATGTGTTTTAGCTTTCTAAATTTTAAATAAGTTTTGTTTTCTTGATTTTTTTTTCCCTATTTGTAA
Organism: Pinus taeda; assembly: GCA_000404065.3. Classification (NCBI taxonomy): domain Eukaryota; kingdom Viridiplantae; phylum Streptophyta; class Pinopsida; order Pinales; family Pinaceae; genus Pinus; species Pinus taeda. The sequence goes on along the minus strand of APFE030337428.1, from coordinate 20,084 downwards.
AATGAATGGTTATTAAGGCAAGTCGTTGTGGTTGATATATATGTGCAGCCTCAGTTCCTGATAGTGTTAAGGCTGAACTCTTGCAACGAATCTGCTCCTTCCTGATGTCAGCCACACTTTAATGTTTTCTATTGAACCCTCAACATGTTGAAAAGAAGCCAAAGATACTGAACAGGATTATCGAAGGGGCAGCTGTCAATATATAAAAAAAAGGAGCCATCTTCTGCTTAGGGTCTATGCGTATGGCTCTACGTGGACTCATTTGAGAATCATGTTAAAATGTTCCTTTGTTTCTATTGATTACCATGCAGTTTGTTTAGGCGCCCGCTCACCACGTATCTCATCTACCAGCTGCCTTCATTACCGAGCATCCAGAATGAGCCAGACTCTCGTGCTTTTCGATTTCCTTCTTCCCAGCGCCCTCTGGTGCAAGCAAACTGTTACCAGCCTGTTATTTCCAACCTTTTTCTTAGTTCGCTTGAGAGGAACTGCATATTGGTTTGTATTATAAGTAGGCCACACTGATGACTTGTATAGCATGATTTCCACTGCCAAATAACGCGAGCTATCGAGCTTCTGATCTGATCGACTGAATCTCGGTTTGAATTAGTAGAGCCTACTTCTTTATTAGTTTTATATAAAGATCTTGATATAGTAGAATATGGTTAGGGTTGAGGTAGATCAATTACTCTCTGTGTCTTTGCATTTCCATGTTTATGTTTAGTATTAATTTTGTTTTGGTAACTTTGCTTCTGACTGATCTGGAGCGAGATTTAAACATTGCATAACTTTCCCTTCACCGACTATGGGGTAATCCCACGATGTATTGCTTGCTTGTGCAGATTACTACGGCGCCAGCTGAATTGATTGGAGGCCAAGAAGAAGTGAAAGCCGTCGAAGAAGCTGTGAGAATTAAAGAGATCGAATCGACGACCGAAAAAGTTACTAAAACAGGAAGCCTCTGCCTCCATTCCCCTTGAAGAGGATCCCGTGGCTGAGAAAATAGTAGATGTATGCTCCGCCACTGTGGAGAGACTTGCAGAGAAATTGATTGCAACTCCACCTGTACAAGTTAGTGGGGAATTGAAAATTCAGAATACAATTGTCAGCCCACAGCGTAAGAGCCCTTAGGCCGCAATAGTCTGATATGAACCCACAAACTGTGTAATCTTGTTTGTCATGGCGTACTAAATTCTTCGTGAATGCTGAAGGCATAAAGAATTGAAACATGGATTTTTTTTGCGTTTTTATATTTTCTGTCTATTAAAGCTGTAGCAAATAAATTTCCAGGAATTGCGATAATAAATCAGTTTGAATACAGAGAGTACTATTTGCTTTGCGATAATAATTCATTTTGAATACAGAGACTCTACTATTTGCTTTCCTTGTAGATCTGAAATTTTTAGGAAGGTATTTATGGCGTGATTACCATAGGCTGAGGAAATCCCTCTCTGCCTATGTCCTAATTATGGGCCTGGTAGAAAAGAACGGAGCGAGAATAGGGCAGGGAGGTATCGTGCCTGGTGAGAATTGTACACTGAACTTGATTGTCTATTTTGAAATGTGTCAAGGCCTCAGGAATAACTCTAGTCCAGGTAATCTCATTAATCTCTTAATTGTTTTCAAACCCACTGCTATCTTATCAAGTAATCATGTTATGATCAGTTTCACATTAATAAATTCAATTTGCTACAGGGATCTCATGTTATGATCAGTTTCACATTAATAAATTCAATTTGCTACAGGGATCTCTTGACGATTACACAAGCCTACTGGAGGCAATTAAGTTGGTGGATGTAGTGATCTCCACAGTAGGCGCAGCGCAGGTAGCAGATCAGTTCAGTATTATCAATGCTATCAAAGAGGTCTTATTTCAGGTAACTTTGTCAAATATATATCTCCACTCTCAGACATGTTGCATCATTCTGTGCGTCAAATGTGACCATGCCTTTATTTTGTAACCATGGTCAACTGTGTATTCGATAAAATCACGAGCATTGCTTGAATCCCAATCCCCTTCTGTGGTACCGTCTGACATCAAACGCTTTCCATTCAGTGCATTCAATCCAAAAGCTACCACAGCCCTGCGTTCAATTTGTAATATTAGATGATTGCATCGAAAGATCAAGTACTCTAGAGAATCAAATGAAAACTGATGCAAATTACAATGTTTTCAATTTTGCTTTTTAATATCTAATGGTTAACAGAACATTGAGGTTATATTTTCTTTCTCCTCCTTACTTACTGCTTAATACATTTATGGTTGACAGACCTATAGCTATGATTATATCCAGATACTAGTACCTAACATATTCAGCAAAAACAGGAATAACCATGCAGTGAAGATACCTCAGATTTGAAATAAAGAACTGGGCTTCACAGAGCAACCTTCGAGCTTCAGTTTTGCCTCTGCTTTCTGACAGGTCTTTGTTACAAAATACAAAGTTTCCAGAAGCAGTTATTTCTCTCAGAAAATTTGGGTGAGTTATATTTTGTGCTCTCTTCTGATTTTGATGTAAAAACAGTTATTATATCCCACTTGATCTGAAATTCTTTACCGAACATAGCTTTTTTAAAAGGGAGCAATGTTTTAATAGGGAAGAGCTGCATTCGAAAACTGAATAACAGAGCATATGTATATGTGTACCTTTGGATGTGTCTGTCTCAGATTGAGGAGCTGCCGGCCGAGACTGAGGAGCTGCCGTTCCGCTTCCATTCCATCGAAACTGCGGGTTGATCAACTTGCAGGCATGGCAGACTCCCACGCAGGTCGACTCTTATGAAGATGCGATCACCGCCCCTATGCTCGACAGCACATATCCAGCTGCCAACTGCCAACTTCAACGATGGGCACCTCAACATGCATGCACACTTGCGAAACTTAGAAAGTTCACTGATATATCACGTTAACATTTAATGTTAGCGAATTAATGCTAATGCAATGCTAGCATTAGTTTCCATGTTCAGAAAATTGATTGAATCCATATGTTAAATCAAGATTTATGCTAAGTTTGCCCAGATCCTGGCCTCGATATGAGGCCAAATAAGATCGTTAAAATTCTTAGTGGTCCAAATAGCGGTGGGAATTTCGTATTGGTTAAAAAAAATGATTTATGGAATATACACTTGAAACTTAGGTTAATGTATTGCGTTGTTTATGGGTTCTCGCGTCCAACTAATAGCAACCGACCAAAACCGATTGCTATAGTCCCTGCCAGGCCCGAAGGGCAGGGACTAATAACATTCTTTGTGCAGCCTGTTTAACAAATAGCAACATAGTATAATCTGCAACATATGTCTCAGTAATATATATATCTCTAATCAGTCACAGTGACCTCATCTTCTGTGGTAAGCTGTAAGTCATCATATCTGCAAGAAAATAGTAAACCAGAAGATTGGATTATTAGAAAACCTTCATTTCGTTTTCTACGTCACTAAAAATAGAGAATTTATTTACAAAAGTCTTTTTTAGGTCATTTTATTTCAAGATTGGATAAATATTCAAAAGCAAATTCTACTTACATTATGAGAGTTCGAGTTTCTGGTCTCCTTGGATATTCCAAAGTTTCAGTCGATATCACTTCCCACGTTACTTCAACTGGTGCAGCCATGAATGGACCTTGAGGTATGGAATAGTGCATAATTTTTTTAAATATTGCAAGAACTATTTCTCCAGGAAAGGAAAATATTGTGTTGAAATGGAAGGTGCATAATTGTATAATCAACTGGAAATAGGTAAAAAATATCAGGAGAAGATAAACAAACTATTCTAGGCTTATAAGAAATGGAAGGTCTCTAAATTTCAAATGGTTGACACTCGGACTGAAAAAATAGTTTTAGTGGAAACAACGGTACAAACAGATGTTGTGACCCTCTATACTCCAGTGATTGTAGAAGATCATATAAAGGTATAAAGGTATTAAAGAAAACCATAGTTAAATACAAAAAAGATATGATGTCCATAGAGGAACATTAGAAGCTTCTCAAATGATTTTTGGCATTAACACATATAGAGATAGAAACAACAAAAGAGCTGGCTAATGCTAAAATGGAAGTTCGAATCTTAAAGGAAAAAGTTCACAAGTTAATGAAGGAGAAGGATCAAATTTATGTAATGAACCCAGACATCATGCCCTGCAAAACCCATCTTGTTTCTATGCCTTGTTCTTAACAGAGCAGTAGTTGATGCTTAAAAGCTAAGGCTATATACCATGGTAATTCTTATAAGTTCACTCGTATTGTGGATTTTCTAAATACTTTTCACTAATAGAATAAGCCTACACAGTTTCTTTTATGTGAACTTTACATGCATACTTTTCTCCTCTCAGAAGAGAGGAATGAGAATATTGTTCCTTTTGTTAGGAATGTGTAGTTTCAAGCATTTATATTATTTTCCTTAAAACAAATAAAATGGAAAAAAACTTGTAAGTCTTATGAACAAAATGAAAAAATTTGTCATCTTTGGATAAGAGGAGAACTAGAAAATTGCTTTGTGACATTCCTTAGGAATAATAGATTTACGAAGAGGGACAATGTTATTGACAAACATAGGAGCATTCATGTAGGGGTGTTGACTACAGGGCTTGAGTATTTATAAGATATACAAAGAGAGGCAGTAAGTGGGGCCGAGTCAAAATGGGTCAAGAAAAGAGAACTATTTGAGCTCCACAATTTCAAGCAAGCCCTTTATAGGGTCTAGACCTACGTCAAAATTATGATAGAAACATGAATCCATTAGATGGGATGCAGGTATCAGTGCCCCATGATCTAGTGTCCACAATCCTATTATCAACCTTACTATGAATTGTCTGAAATGGTCTGCAAAAAGCCTTATGAGAAATCAAAGACATGTATGGATTTCAATATAGGAGAGAGGAGACATATGAAGCCTACTCTCTAACTGTGTTTCACATTAATTACTTATTTGCTTGACATAATATTTTTTGCATGAGTACATGCAACAGGTTAATAAGGGGGAATGTTGGTCCTTGTAATTGTCAAGTATTTTCATTAGAATCTTAAGTTTTGATGTAAATTTTCCGTCATTTTCTTTATATCTATGCTTTATCACTTAATAAAGCTCAATATTTAATGGGTTAAGACTATTTTCATAATCTCGTTTTAAATAAAGTCATTTTATCTATAAGAAGCATCGTTAATGTGATTGTTGGAGGATTTATTATAAAATGGATTCTAGAAGCATATCAAAGTGTAATGAAGGTTGATGGTGTTCGAAAAAGAATAGGTGGTATAATAAAGCAAGCGTGATTTTAAATTATGAAGTCAGTTGAAGGAAACATTATCGACTTCTTCACCAAAATATATTGTATTGATTTTAATTAGAAAGATCGATATGAGAATATTTGATTTTCAGATCGATCCTTATTCTAAATATTTTATGTTGTAATTAATTTGTTTTGTATTATAAAAATAAGAGAAGTCGACCCTCCACAGCTAAGAAGAAACGAAGAAAGAGAAGTAATGTATTTTAGCACAGAACAACGATTGAGCTTGAGTTATAATCACTTAAATAATTTAATGTGAATACTCCCTTTTATGTTTGTTTTGGTTTATTGCTTTCTTTGTTGATCTCATTTTTTCTTAGATAGTGTGGTTCCTGGGGTTTCAGGCCTGCTTCCTGGACAAGGCACTATATTCTTTGTATTATTAGTTAATTAAATTTGTTTACTATTTGTTCTTAAGTAATTTAAGTGGTATTTTTCTTTAAGCACTAATTTTATGAGAATAGAATTTGATTAAGCATGATATTTCCTGTGAGAATGATATTTTTTTAAGTTTTTTTGTTAGTTACTACTTGTTGTTTCTTTAGTTACGAGTGTTATTTCTAATTGTTATTTCCATGAATATAACTAGTTTTTATATGCACGGGGTTATTTCTTGAAATATTAGAGTAGTTTTACCTTCATATTGAATTACTGCAAGTTATTTTCAAGTTTGATCCTATCTTTCTATATGTTTTGATTATAGTCCTTGTAAGTGCATAATTGATTTGATTGATCATATTCTTTAATTTAAGTGTTGATTTTTATCATTAGATTAGTGAATGAAGAATTTTAAGACTAGTACTAGATCATAACAATCTCTTGCATACATTTTGCATATTACTTTGAGATAAGAAGACAAATCGTCATGTTGATGATTAATGTTGATACTTGATCATTACTTTAGAACAATTTAGTAACCCAACACCATTACTGTCATGGAGAAATGAGCGATGATGATGCATTGGAGCTAGAACATCTAGGATTTGGATGGAGAAAAACCTCTATTATTATTATTCATGCGATATACATTTGAATATATATGAGAGTATGATGCCTATGATGTATTGGTTAGAGTGGTTTCTAGGCCTCTATTGTTGTGGTTTTGGTCTCATTATATGAGGAAGCAGTATATTGAATTTGAAAGCTTGAGGCCCTTAAATAATTATACATTTCACATGATTAAAAAGGGGATTATTTGGTTTTCTAGTGTCAAAATTTGGTTGTTAGTTATTTTCTTGTTTTACCATTCTCTTTCGAAATCGCATGCTCTAGGATTGTTCCTTGTGGGCTATGATTTCTTGGACATAGACGACAGGGTTGAGTTGTATGAGTCTTGGCATGGATTTAACCCTAATCATGTGGTTCTAAACCCCGGGCATGTGCTCCCATCACTTCTCGCTAACCAATAGTGAGTTCAAGGTGTTGATGCTGGAGTGACCCTAATTTTGAACATCAAAATAATCAATAATAATTTAAAATAAAATTATTGTTTAGTCAGTTTTTATGATTTTTTGTTGTTGTAATGTTAGATGTATCATGAGGTAATTGTGTAATGGTTATTATAAATTTATGTTTATCTTTATTATCGTCCATTTAATTTATATAGCTACGATATTATTATTTTATTTTCGTGTAAAGTGAATTCTATTACTTCAATTACCTTGCTACAAATATTGCAACCTTGTTATGTAGGTGAGAATTCCATTTACATGCATATTCTTGATTATATGTAGCTCCTACCCTCACTAGGCCCCTCTCCCTTGGCATAGTGAAATTTCTCTCAATGACCAGGGCCAAAAAATATGAGTATTTTGCGAAAACCAACTTGCGATAACCAAAGGGGAAATCTAAATGAGGTAGTCTTCGGCCAAAGAAACTATTGGCCTATAGCACAAATTACTAGCTTCCCAACCACGCCGAGATACAAGAAAATTTACCCACTTGTTCCCCCTTCCTGAGAAAAAACCCTAACCTAAGGCAAGAACAAAACTCCACCTTCCTTCTCACTTCGATGAAAGTAAATAACGAATACTTTATTATTCAACCCAAACTCCAATATAGAAAATAAAGAGCCACATCAACACAAAGTAAGCTTGGAATTGCACTAAATTGATTTCATCTGAAACACCCCCAATCTTGAACGAGTTCCACCAAAGATATATGAAATTAAACACCTCAAACAACCCTTTCTAGCACCTTAGGCTAGCATTAGCCTTATAACCTATAGGGTCCCCTCCACCAACCAAATCCCAACAACTCGCGTCTTCCCTAGGTAAGTATTGACCCGATTTCCTTTTAGCTTCCACATGCTTCTTTGCACCTAGTTTAATCACAAAGAAAAAAAAATATGGATATAAACATTTTCCAATTCATTTAGAATCTCGACTAAAAGGGAGGATGATTTCCAAATAAATTTGTGTAGGGATGGATTGTAGTGATATATTTCTAAGGAATGCAAAATATTAGAGTAATTGTTACATGGGTTAGATGCCTTGGTAGGTCGTATTACATGTTTATGCCACCCAAGCCTTTGAAAATTCAATGCCTACTCACTCACTCGATTAATAGGTCATGCAAGCTCCAATTATGGCTAACTAAAACTCCCCAAAGAAACTCAAACTTTGAGCATGGTTAGGGCCAAAATCACATGATCTCTCCAGCCACTAACACAACCTATCCACACCTTTGTAACTGTCTAGAAGACATCACTTGTAGACTATGAATCCATGCAGGCTCATCCTCACTATTTCCCTGAGTTGGCTCCTTATCTTGCACAAATTAGTTTTCTACCCTTTTAATTAGCTATGCTCATTGGACAACATTTTTTTCCACGGTTTTCATCTCGCTCAACATTATTACCACCTCCTTTACATGAATCTTGTCACCACCCTTCTTCATCCAAATGAAAAATAAATACACTATTAATATAAATAAACTTTCAAATTTATTTAATTTTTGAATTAAATTTTATAATTTCTTACTATAATTAATATTAATATATATATATATATATATATATATATATATATAATATATTAATTATAATTATAATTATAATTTTTATTAATCAAAGTGGCGAAATGTTTCATCTTAAGTCATTTATACATTTCAACCATACAATTTAGAATATAAAGGTACTCTCTCACCAAAGATATTGAAATCTAAAAATTAGTCACTCACCAAAATATTGAAAAGGGAAAAATAATCAAACCTTTAAACTCCAGCTTTTATAATCTAATCTACTCAAGATATATTATAGCACCATAATACACACAAAAAAAAATCCTTGGCTACAAATTTAGCGATCACCTCCTACGAGTAAGTTAAGTCATTCAACCCCGTCAGAAGGAACTTTAATAATTAGTTAGTTGTTTCCGCGGTGTTTAAGCAAGCAGTGTGAGGGAAAGTCAGGATGCATGTAGCTAACTCCGACTCTCCAACATTATCATTGTTACATGTAAAATTGATCATTTAGTTTATTGTAGAAAATCCATTGACAAGTTATACGGTTAATAACACATTGTGTGAGTGATTGCATGCGAAGCCTTTTAGGTAGAGGTTTGTATAGGTATGGTAAATAACTTATTTCAATAGAGGTTTATAGGTATCATTTTTTTAATATTTATTATTAGGATTATATTTAAGTTAGATTTAATATGTATATTTTTAAAATTTTCCAGATTAATATAGGTGAAATGTTATAATGTAATGTTTAATATTTTGATTACATTAAAATAAGAATAACAAAATAAAAATAACCTTACAAAAATAAAATAATAATAAAAATAAAAATGACTCATGGTATTCATGTGGAATATAATCTATTAAAAGGGAGAAATTATAAATCCATCTTAACTTGAGATCAAATCTTTTGAAAGAGATGTTGTAATGTTATCTTATGTTTTATAAACAAACATAATAAAATAATAAAACAAAATAACCCAACTGCAAACTAAAATAATAAAAATAAAAATGGTATGTGACTATTTTATTTTATTAATTTTTATTGGGTAGTTAAACTTAGTCAAGTTACTCGCAATTTTTGAGCTCCAAGCTCACAAGAGCCCACGGTACTGACATATAGTATTGATGGAATATAGTCTATTTAAAGTAGGCAAAGACTAGGTAATTTTATTTTATTAATTTTTATTGGGTACTTAAACTTAGTCAAGTTACTTGCAGTTTTGAGCTCCATGTTTACCAAAGCCCATGGTATTGATGGAATATAGTCTATTTAAAGGAGGCAAAGTCTCCAAGTACTTGCATCATTTGGCAATGTTGGGTGAAAAATCACAATTTCTATTTACTGTTTTCTATCTACTTATTTGTATGTTCCTGGGTAATCTTTTAAAAATTGCTATAATATTTTTTTCCATCTCATATTTAAGAAATTAAATCAGCTTAGATACAACTTAACTAGGAATCTATCAATGACATAGAAAGAAAAAACTCCAAGTAAATGTCTCCTTTGATAACTTTAAATAAAAAATCAAAATTTATAATTGCTATGCTGTATTTTGGTGAATAATCTTTTAAAAATTATTATAATATTTTTTTCCATATCATATATTTAAAAATTTAAATAAAAATCAATCAAACAAAAAAATATCAAATCCTTTAAAATATCAAATCTTCCAAGTATAAATCTCCTTTTAAATACAAATAAATTAAATATCTCTCCATCCAAAAATAAGCTTAACCTATAATATTTCTAAAATCAATTAATATAAATTTATTTAATTTAAAATTATTTCTATCAAATTTGTATTTTTTTTTAATTTTAAATATAATTTTTTTGTTGTGTTTTTTTACTCATTCATATTTAGTAAGTAACGGTTAACATTGCGTGACAACAACTCCTGTTTTCTCTTAAAAAATATATAAATATTTATTATTAGCTTTTTAACATAAAGCATCTAACGTTATTTCGTGTGATAGTATCTGCCAGACTGCCACTTAATGGAATATAGTTTATGTGAAAACATGTGACATTGAGTCTTGGTATGATTCAAGTGACACCAGTTTCCGTCTACCCTCTCATTTTTTAACATAAATATTGTTATTATTTTTTAACTAAATATATTTAACATTATCCCACGGGCCTTGCGCTTGCTCTATAGTTTAATTAGTTAATGTATTCATGCATCTAATATTATAAAAGGATAATAATTGTTTCGATAAAAATGTTCCTAAACAGAGTGTTGATATTTGACATCAAATTTATGTCATAAAATTTTGATACAGTTTGACCGATAACATTTTTTTATTTATTTAGCTATAACTTTTTAATATAAATATTTATTATTATTTTTTTAAGTATTTTTAAAGATAAATAAACCATATTTATGGTTTGGGCTTGTTTCATTGTGCAATTTATTTTTTTTTATAATTGTCAAGTTAGTTATATATATATATATATATTTTATTTTAGAAAAAGTTTTAAAATTTAATTTATTATCAATATTTAAAAATAGTATTTTTTAGAGAGTTGAGATTTATTTAAAAAATGTTATGTTGTTTTTATGTTTAATTTAATTATAAATTTTATAAAATTAAAATTACAACTAATTATCCTATTTTAATATGAACAGAAAACATGGAAAATTTGTAGTTCCCGTATCCCGTGCATGTCCCACATTCCGTGCACTTCCCGTGCATGTCCCCACATTCCATGCACGTGCATGTCCCCACATTCCATGCACGTTACGATTAAACTCCATGTTTCAGAGTACTCTGAATCACTTAACGAACCCTTAAAGATTAAACTCTATTATATAACCGAGGGTAACATCTATAATATTTATAGGACCTCCGTCGTGCAATTTACATCATTCTCCATTCAGCCCCGCCAAAAGGATTTCCAAACTTGCTTAGTTGTTTTGAGTTCCCATATCAGTTTCCCAACTATCCTGTGCAATATATAGATAGTAGGCCTTTTCTGCGGTGTTTCAACCGGATTTCGATGAGCAAATACTCTGGAGGGAAAGCTGAGATGGATGTCGCCAACTCATACTCTCTTTCCTCGCGTAGACGAATTCGTTCCGGAGATGACTGTAAGAAAAGGAAGCGCAGACGCCGACAGAGCGTTAAACCCTCACGGGCTGACCAGCAGAAGAAGCCCGATGACCGAGACTGCGACTCCGAACACAACAGGTATGGTACATCATTTCACCGGCCACGTTTTAGAGAGAGTTTTTGAAATTTTTGATATAGGAATAGTTTTTGACAGTGTTAAATCTATTGACCTAAACACTCCCATAATCAGATTTATGGGAAAAAATTAGCAAGATTGGCCAAAAAAAATTTGCCATGAAGAGAAATTGTGGCATGTTACACAACACCCTCAATCATTTACGCGAATATTCAGTACTGTACACTGTATTATATATAATTCTATGGGCTCATTAACGTTTGTCCCTCAGCTGTGTATCTTGCAGCGAGGAAGATGAAGAATATATAAAAGCAAATATCAACTTGAAGAAGCTTCAGTTTTTGGAGGATCATTACAACGATGAATGGTAACCGGCCCTATAAATATTTCAGATTTAACGTTCTATCTCTGAGGGTTTATTTATGCTTTTTCGCCTATAGGGTCCATGTGAAATTTAATTTTTGGTCTTTGTACTGATTAATAATCCCAGTTCTGAGGATAAATTTTATATTTGTGTTCAGGTTGAGAGATATATACCACCCTTTTCATGCAACCTGCCTCCACCCAAGAATGGAGATGCTGGGCTGTTATATCCAATTGTGTGAATCGTCACTATGTTGTTAGGCTTCGGTCGGAAAAACATGGATGGGTATATAGCTGTCAAGCGGACGGCTGCCGCAAGGTTTTCCAGGAACTCGTGTTCCTATATAAACACCTTCGCGGGAAACACCCAGAACTTGTCCAGGAGGTGATAGTCATTGCAGGCGACGGAGTGTATTTTCACAACTACAGGACGTAAGTTAACTCTGATTTTACAACTGCATGAAATAAGCTATTTTTAACAGTAGTTCAACTCTAGTCTTACAATTACATGACGTAAGGGTCTTTTTGGTATTTTCTTGGTTCGTAGATTACAAGTTTGAGATATAAATTCTGCATAATCTGAGTGATAAGGTATTTTTTATGGTTTTTAATTTATTTATATGGTAAGATAAATTTGTTAAAGCTGAACTAGGCAGTATGCTGAAACTTGATACTTCAAGACACTTTTCCATTCTGAAAAATATATATATTCTAATATGAGCAAATTTTTTATCCAAAAACTCAAAAATTTCAACCTACTTGCACGGTTCAACTCCAAAACAAACTATATACACAGCAGCTGTGAAAATCTACATTCATTTATTTTCACTTTGAAAACCAATCTTCAACTCAAAAAAATAAATTAATAAAAAATTACAAACTCCAAAAGATTGAATGACTATAATTAAACAATGCCGTTATTTTAGTTTATTTTTGAAAAAGGGTTTTATTTGAAGTTACATGAAAAGGTTACAGAATGAAAAAGGTCCAATCAAGGAGAGGAAAGAAAGATGGATGTAGCTGATTTTTTAAAATTGATTTATTACTTTTTATTATATAAAACATCAATCAATTTTACTCGAAGTAAAAACATCAAACTGCCAGTATTTTTCTAATTTTTTTTTAATCGCTTACAGGGATCCAAATGCACCATATCCTGAACAGGTACCAAATATCCTTTAACATTTTATATTTTAGGAAAAGGTTACTAGGTGTTTTGCTCAGGGACAAGTATTTTTGGGTTTTTTTAATGATATGTTATATTATGTTTCAAAAACCAGAAATAAGAGATGCAGAGATGGAATGATAATTAATATTAATTATAATATTTCTGCAGTCATTACTGGAGTTAATTTTTTTGGAAAGGTTTAAAGTTTTGTATAACATTTATTGGTTAGTCTATACGAATTTATATTTTTAAAATATTTTTTAATCTTTGCAGTTTTTGTTGACCCAAGAGTGTTTTTATTGAATTTGTTAAACAACGTAATGCATTTTTAACATTTTTTCCATCTAATTAATATGCAGATAAGGGACCTGCCCGGTGCTCCCCCGGTAGTGGTGCCTATAACCGGAGTTGGGTAAGCCGGTGTGTTTTGGTTTTCTAGATTTAGTTTAGTATCTTATGACTTGATAAGTGGTGCTTTGTTTTTAAAATAATCTGTTTATATTTCAGATTTATGGGTCCTTTTGTGACTGCTCCTAAGGAAATCAGTCTGCAAATGATGGATTCATCAAAACTAAATAATCTAGTTATTACTAGTGAAGTTCAATCTGAAGAAAGGTAATCTTCTATTTTAAAATTGTAATTAAAGTTTATAGTGAGATATCTCAGGTACTAATAACATGCGGGGTTTAGTTCACATTTATCTTTGTTCAAATTTCCATAGAGATATATCTCCATTGTATATGGTTAAAGTCATGTGGTAAGATGTAGTGTTTAGTTCTTTTTCATTTATGTCAAATTTCATGAAAGATAATCTACTCAATAAGAACTTGTTTTACCATGTTATTATCCATCAATTATCAAAACATTTTCAAAATATATTGGTTAAAGAATTGGATGTTTTACTTCCCATAGTAAATGCTACAAGGTTCTTCAGTAGCATCATAGACAATGACACTAAAAGTAGCACAGCCAGCAAAACCCCCCGTGGATTCCAAATAAACTTTAACTTTAGTTTCTACTTGGTCCTTTGGAAATGGACTAGATTTGGATCTTCTAATCTATTTCCATTTGCTTTTTGGACTTAATCTTAAACTAATGATACTTTCAGCTTGTATGGATCCACATAATCAATTGTAGAATCTACTGCATCCACTGGTAGTTATGGAACTATTGGAATTGGGTATTAAACTACGTTTGCTACTCTTTTATCTATCCTTGTCGCTTCTTTGTGGCCTTTGTGAGGATGTAAATGATGTCTTCCCTATTACTCTAGGATGGATTTATCCTTGTTGCTTCTTTGTGGCCTTTGTGAGTATATAAATGATGTATTCCCTGTTACTCTAGGATGGATTTTTCTTGTAAGGCTTAATGGGAAAGCTAGTAGTAGCTTTTGGCTTGGCTGGATTTGGCCAGTTAGCTTTGCTACTAATGTTTTTTGTGAAACTAGTCTAATCAATCATTGATATAGCATGGTACATGGCATCATTGATAGAGCATGGTATAGGGTTTATAGATATGTCTTTCTTATTAGTACTGCACTTACTCTTGCTATCCTTGTATATTTCTCCACTTTTGTTTCTAGTGCTAGGATCAACTGATGAAACAACTACCTTTGTAGGTTGATGAAACAACTGCCTTTGTAGGTTGGTGCTTCCTCTGAAATACTTTATCTGTTAGACATTTTGGAGGCTCTTTTGTCATATTTATTGGTCAAAATTTCTCAAAATCAAATTGACATTTGTTAAAATCACAAATTTAAGTTGTGAAATTTCCACAATCCTAATACCTGAAAAGGTTTTCAAGGTACTAAATTCATATATTTAATAAAAACCAAGTTTAAAATTTTTTCACTAAATTATAACCAAAAACTCCCTTGATTTACAACCCCTAGCTATTGAAATTGTTGGGTTGAATAAACTACCTAATGATTGAGCCATACCTTAACTTAACTGTCTTGAGGCTTTGTGAAAGTGATTTTTAAGTCGTTTTTTAGTAAAAGAAGGGTTAGGTTATGCATATGATACCTGTCTCATAACCAAATTTCTTTTGTGCATACAGCTGCAATTAATGTTGACCATGGCAACGTCTTCGAGATAATCATGGAAAAAGGTATCCAGGTTTACGATTAAAAAGATTACTGTTTGGCTAACATAAAATTTTAGAAGAAACTGATAATTTCTTTTCGCAGAAACTGAACCCAAGCGGATAAAACAGATTGTACACGCTACAGGCAGATCTCTCTGAAAGACGAATACAGCGCAAGCTTCTTGAAGCAATATAATTCTTGATGGAATAGTTTCAGAATAGATTGCCTTTTTGCATTTAATGTATATAGAAACTATGCTTTTACTCATTATTTCCCTTAGTAGATGGTGCCAACCACAATGGCCTTAGAAATATATATCCATAGATTATGTTCGAAGGTTTCCACATGATTCCATGGCGTGAAAGCATGTAATTTTTTGTATCAACTACTAATTATTATTTTTAAAAACAAAAATGCTATAAAATCATTCTTGGTGGAGTGTGTTTACACAGATTTGTATTGAACATTTCTTTTGGATAAGTTTATAGTAAATGATTTTCAGAAATCAGATCATGGATGGTAATGCATTATACTTAATGAATTTATTATTATAAAATAGGTTGTTATAAAGATATAAATAAATAAATTTAATATTTAATTATAATTTATTTATTTAATATTATTAAATTATTAATTATTGGTAGCCATAAAAAGATATATATATATTTTGGATTTCAGGTATTTTTGGTTTATTTTTTAAGTTGAATTTCAGAATATAAATAATTGATTAATGTAATTTAATAATTAATTATATTAAATCATGAATTAGGGGAAATCAATAAAAAGGAAATAAACTTTCATGAAATAACATTCTTGTCTATATGTAGTGTGGTATGTATGGATTCGTTTTAATTTTTTAATATATAATTATGATTTATTATATATAAATGTGTTTATATTAGTAATTTTTTTGTTGGTGTTATTGTGACATGGTTTTTATTATTTTTGTTGTTAATGATTTTATGAGTTGTTGTTAGAATATAGGTAAATTATAATTATTTTATTATTAAAATTGATTATATAGTTGTAATAGAGTAATATTTGTTTTCTAAATGTAATGATTTTCATTATGTATAATTATTTTGATGCATATAGTATTATTATTTTTTTTTTGGTGATAGTGAAATTTTTGGAGTTAGATTTAAAAAACAAAAATCTTTTCAATTGAATAAATAAATAAAATTTGCATCTATTTTTAATAGTAATATTGTTTTTCAATTTTGAGATAATGTCTTTTTATGATTAAGTAGAGGCTCATTCTACAGCCCAAAATGAGGGGATGTGTAAGTCAGCTCATTTGAGGAAATTGTATCCAAAAATTGTATCCCTCTCAACTCAGGTTAGTCTATAGTTGCCCCATTATTTGGGTTGTTCTAGCTAAACATAAATGTGGATCACTTAACTGTGAGAAGAAACGTCAATACAAGATGAGTGAGTGAGGGCAAGTTGAAGCCATGTGTGATTTATTAAGAAGTGTAATAGTTTATAAAATAGAAGAAAAAGGAAAATGACATTGAAGATAGGTTTACACCTATATTTAACAAACTTCGATAATTGTACCATAGTGTTCTTGATTTCAATGAAAAATAATTTGCACTACATTTATATTAAATTTTTAAAAGGAGAGGTATGGGTAGAATCTTATCAACTATAACAAATAATACAATTTCGTTTAAAAATATGTCCTATTAAATAAGAAAAATGAATCTTGGAAATGGTATTGATATTAAGAAAATAAAATATTGATGCATTATAGGCTACATGGCCTTTGCAATGCTCTAAGGATATACTAGTGTTGTAGGCTATCATCAATCACATTCAAGAGCGTGGCTTCATTGGGAGGAAGGGGTCCAACCCCATCCTATCAAAATATTCTCATAGGCTCAAAAAACATTGTACAAAATCTAGCAAATTTGCATAGACTTGCCATTATAGGAGGATCATCTAGTATACCGCAAGAGTTAGTAGATGGTAGACTAAAAGATCCTAAGGAGATAGATCCACACTTAGAAATAGCCCCAAGGATAGCCTAAGAGGTCTACAATTAAGAAAGGGGTCTTGCATGCCCTAAGAAAAGATAATCACCAAATAAGAAGTTATGTCTACTAAAAGAAGGGAAATAATTAAATACATGAAAAATCATGCTCTAATAGGAAATTTTTTTAGGGCTTCGACCATTGCAAAATGCCCTTATAAGCTAGATTAAAAAAAACTAGTAGTCAATGGCGGGTGCAGTACTTAAACTAAGATCTAAGAGTTTCATTACAACAATCTTCAATAACTTGGAGGATCATTGTAGAATATTTCAAAATGGACCATACTTGT
The DNA here is from genome assembly GCA_000404065.3 of Pinus taeda. Lineage (NCBI taxonomy): Eukaryota > Viridiplantae > Streptophyta > Pinopsida > Pinales > Pinaceae > Pinus > Pinus taeda. The sequence continues at coordinate 2,706 of APFE030337428.1, read as the reverse complement.
TTAACTTTGCAGGTTTATATCTTCTATTTCGAAAGAACTCTTTCCCAAACAAACAATATCTCTCAATAGAATTGATGTGCATAAGGATATACTCTCTTCCTTAGAAGTTTTGTGACAATGAAATTTGTATAGGAAATTCCCTAGGATCGTATATAATGCTGACATAAGAAACATGGGAAGGGCATTGTACATCATATGCACATATTTGTATATACTTGATTGTCTCTTAGCTAATACCTGCTAAAATATGAATATAATACTTGGAGAATGTGTTCCTCCAACCACTGGATTATGAACACATCCCATTTAGATACAAAAAATATCATGAGCATAGACATCTATTTTGAGAATTTCCACTCAATATGGCACAAAAAATTGCAAAACTCCCTATAGAAAAGGACATAGAGGGATTTGGGGAATGAAAACCAATCGTAAAACCATAGGGAAGTGAAACAAATAAGATATTAAGGGAGGAAATAGGTATATTGCACTAAGCATAGAGGAGGGACAACAAATGCATACAATTGGGGAATAATCAAACATGAAATTAGATGAAGTGCTATTAATAGAAGGAGATTGAAATATGAGAATACTAGAAAGGCAACTAATCACTTTAAGCAATACAAGTGTCACAAAAATGTAGGAGGGGTAGGAAATGATTACCTAATTGGAAGATCTAGAAGATAAATACCTAAAAATGATGGATATTCAATCATAGTCGAGCTATGGGAAAACCAAGATACGATACAACTCTTGGAAAAAGAAGTGGATTTGATGTAAAAAGGTTACATGCCAATCCACAAATAGCATAGTCACAATTGCCTGCTCCTCCAAAGACATGTACCAGCTCTGCGCAGTGGAGAAGCCAAGGCTCATTACAATACTGTCTAATATCTCTCTAAGATAGTCCTATCTAAAGCTTGGCGGACCAAAAGCCTTTACAATGAGTTATGAGGTTCTATTTATAGAAAAGGGTGGGGTGACCCCTGACATTCCCCTTTCTGACAGTTCATCTACCCCCATGACTCTTCATATACTCTATGTCTGTTACATCCAACTATCAACACTTGACTTACACTTGCCAAGATGTTACAATACAATACACATGTACCCATGTGAGACAAAATGGCTTGAGTAAGCCATGCAAGACATCATAAACACTCAGTCCATTGAGATGAGACCAACTCTTTGACATGCTTTCGATGGTGAGGGTGTTGAGCTTATGCCAAGATTGGTCATTCGTGATGGTGTTCATGCACTCCATGGTGACATCTTGCTGAAGCGAGCTCTTGGCTCTGTTGCATCCAGGTGCATTGGTATGGCTCCTTCATCCAACTCATCTGCTAGCATGTGCATGGTCTTCTTGGGTACAATAGAACCGCTAACACACTGATACATAGTCTTCATGTTGATCTTCTAGTGTGTGCTAGTGGTCATGCACATCAATTGTTAACTACATGCTGAGCCCCAATCAAACTTTCTTCTTGGGTTCGCCTTGGTGAGTGTGATGAATGGGTTGGATCACATGTGTGCACACAATGACATGCATGTTTTTGAATCCCTTGTATGTGACCAAAAATACTGCTCACCATGTTTGCTCCATGCCAGCTGCTGGGATGGATCTATAACTTGTATAGGTGCAAATTCATCCATGAGTGCATGTTTAGCCCCCTGTTGTTCTTGTTCCTGCTACAACTGATTCACTTGTCTATGTAGCTCATGTTCTTCCTTGAGTTGCTACTTCAGCACATGCAACTCCTTCTTTGTTCCATTCTTTGTCTTCGTGTGATATTCATGTCATGTGATCACTTGATAGCTTGAGTCTCCAAAGTTTCTTTCATTACCAGTGGATCTGCTTGAGCTTGCAACTTTGTTTTGCCTCTCTTTTGTCAACAACCTTCCTCTTGCATTCGTTGCATCTGGTATGCCACCTTCAATTGTTGTTCATGATGTTGTCGGCTATGATGTTTCTACCATCATATCCTGATGTCCTTGTCTATGAACAACTTGATGTCTTCGTTGGTAGGCATGTCTGTAGAGACTTGATCAACTGCATCCCCAACTATGCTATGAACGGTGCCTTTGACTCTGCTCTATTGGAACCATTATATATGTATTGCTGAGAGGAACATGAACACCTACGATTCCTGGAGACATGGAAACACTCATGGCAAGCAATTTGTCACTCGAAAACCAAAATGAACTTGAGAACTGACTTGCAACATACTTGTGTAACTGATCATGAAGGTTGCGCAATTTCGACCAAGAGGTCGGGAGACTGAGTGCCAAAACTGCACAAGGCACAATCTGGGTTGCTGGGAGGCTAACTAACTGCTAGAACTACAAAATGTACAGTCCAGTTTGGCTACTAACTGTTGGAATTGTGGAATACACAATTCCAGCTAGGAGTGGCTGAAGGCTTAGGGACTGCATTGTGCAATTTTGTGAGCCAACAGTCACTATCCCTCGGAAAAGTGAAAAACAGTCTTGGAGGATAGTGCCTGGGCAGAAATGTTCATTTTTAGAGAGGAAGATAGAACCTTCCTTCCCTAGATTTCACAATGTTGTTTCAGTGAAGGCAAAGTCCGAGCCAAGGTTGGCCAAACTCACCAACGAGACCCTGAAAGAAATGTGAATTTGAATGCATGGCGATACTCAGTGTAAGAATAATTGAATGATCATGCATTCAAATGGTGAATGACAGAT